>AYEL01053366.1:0-109473 GCA_000484575.1 Olivierus martensii
TGTCTAAATTAAATTTCAGTCAAAGTTGAAATTAAACTGAAAAATTCGCAAGAAAAAAAGGACTAACAGGAAAAGTTCCCACTCGTATACTTGGCACAAATTTATGATGTAAACGGAGTAGGAGTTGGCTCGTACGAGGTCATAACGTCTACAGATATTATACTTAAAATTTTGCAATTTTTTGCATAAATTATTATCTATTACATAATTTTATACACATATACATATTTATCCTATATCTGTACATTTTCAAGATTGTATTGTGAGCTCCAAAAAGCTTTCCAGACGTACTAAAAACAGACTCCTATCTGTGCAAGTCAATTAAGTATTGTTCGAATTTAGATTTTCTTAAGCTGCAGTCTCACTAAAAAAAGAAAGAAAAAAGGCCGGATTTCTGTTTAAATCGAGAAATTTTGAAATATTCTTACTTATACTTTAAACCAGCTTTAAACATTCGATAATTGACAATTAAGTTGCAATAAATGCACAATTGAAGCGAGTCAGCCAGGTCAAGGTCCTCACAATAGAGTAGTGAAACATGTTTTTATTCATTTAACTTCTTAAGGACTTTTTTTATACTTTCGCATAAATAAAATTGCTGATTCAACACTTTTCAAGCAAATTTACCTAATGATTGTTCTGTATAATGCAGATTATATCACTGTGACTTAATTAATCCACTTCAAGAAAGAGTAGCATTATTGTTTTGACATATGATATATTTAATATAGGTCAGTTGATGATGGTTTCCTCTTCGTCATAATCGTTCATATTTCTTCATCTTCAGAAAATAGACGTCAAAATACAGGAATAACAATATCTAATAGTAATTCTTTCTAAATAACGCGAATCAGGTGCAGTTTTTCAACTGTACGTAATTAATCATCTAGTTGGCAGTATTGATGCCAAAAAATCACTCCTGGAAGTGCTTTTCTAAGAGTGCACTTGGAATTAAAGTATATATCCTTGGAAGCTAAGTTTATTTAACGCATTCAGTCGAAATTTGACATTTCTGAGGAATGTAGATGAGGTAGTTACCGTATAAAAAGTAAAATTAAATATATATTTACATAGAAGAAAGTAAAATTAAAAAAAATCTATAAAAATAACAGATGAAGAATGTAGATGTTTTTACGAAATATTATATTTACTGTCAACAACGTTCAAATTTCTTTATCAAATTTAACTTTAATCATTAACAATATCTAACTTTTCCTATATTAACTTAGCTCCATTGTTGACTTCGTTACTCGATAACTGTGTCGGATGAATAAAGTTGATATTAAATTTTCTACCGAAGTAAATAAAATTTTTTTTAATGTAAATCAACAGACTTTTATGATAAACACGAGCTATAACAGGCAAGAATTTTGTCATACGATTAAGTAGTGAATGTTCTGTTTGAAGTTTTGTGCACCACACCCTTTGGGTGTGAATACATTCCGTATGCCACTCGGGAAATCTTCGAATGGAACTAAATTTATTAAAAACAACCAAGTTGAATAAAAGCGGCTAATTCAGTGTAACGGCATTAATCAAGAATTATTTATTAAGGTATAAACCGAAGAGTAAGGGATACTAATAAAATTTTTTGACAGGATAAATATTGCTTAGTTTATAGATAGCTTCGAAGGTCGCACTCCACGCTATCTATTGTATGCTATATAAATTGTATGCTACGCGTACAATTTATTCGTGTTTGCTTTCTCGAACACAATGCTATGTTAAGGAAAAAAAGAAGAGAAATACTTGAGAAAGTTCACTATCCTAGTTAGAACGTATATTTTTCTTGGAATTCTCCACTAAAATTCGCTCAATTCAGGAAGCCAAAGTGAGACATTTTAAACACACGCATTATGAAGTTTTTTTTTATAGAATAGATTGCCATCGATTGCCAACTTCTGTAAACACCTGTTGCCGTTCTCAGCATTCTATAAAGACTACTAACATATTGATATTAATTAGTATCCTTTTTAGTTGTAGTAATCTTAGGAGGAGACAGAGATGTTAGACAGATGCTTCTTATCGCTCAAGACTTAGACATGACTGAAAATGGTCAATACGCTTTTATATGTCCAGAACTGATCCAAAGCGAAGCTTACGGAAATGTTTCCTGGACTGGAGGGGACGGTAAGCATAAATATAATACTTTATATTGAAATCACGTTGCTTGCAACATTATTTATGCTTAGTTTCTGCTCGTGGTATACTATTCACTGGAGTGCCGAGTATTTGCAGAAAATTATTGATTAATTTTCATTAATAACTAAAAAAAACAGAGAGTATGAAAGAGATAAATATTAATAATTCTATAGTTAACATTTACGTATATAATATTTATGCTACTAATTAAAATTTATAATTATCATAAAATTTAATAATTACTTCAGCAGTTATCATTCAGGTCATGCAATTCTAATTTTACTTGTTTAATTAATATTTTATCCTTAATAGATTACGTTAATCATTATAATGCATGTTTAATATTATTATCACCCATTAATCTTTATAAATCATGATTTAATCTGTTATAAATCACATTATATAGTTGTAATCTGTAAGCAATCTTCAGAATTTCTGTGAGCAATCTTATTAATGTGTTGTTTTTATAGCACAAACTTATAAAAAGAATTAAATATTTTAATATTTTTATTTTTATTTTACCTCACTTATATTTTTATTAATGTGTTGTTTTTATAGCAAAAACTTATAAAAAGAATTAAATATTTTAATATTTTTATTTTTATTTTACCTCACTTATAGATCGGTTATGTCAGTATTCTCAATATTTACGAAAATCTACTTAAATTATACCTATAAAACGGTATAAATTAGCTCAATGTATATTTATATATATTGAGAAAATTCTTAGAGATTTTTACAGAGATTATTCATAAAAATCTGTCGAAAAGCTTTAATTTTTTATCAAAATCAGCCAATTACATTGGTCCTTAGAAAAATGCAAATCCAATAATTTTTACTATATATATATAAGAATATGCATCGCAACTGATAGCATTGTTACGTAACAATGCTTTCAGATACGACACGTAATATTGACATTGAAACGTAATGTGTTGACGTAAATATTATTTAAAATCGCAACAATATGTGACCTATTAATGGCTAACATTGTTACGTCATAACAACTGATATCTGAAATTAAATAGCGAGATGCGCTTGCATTGTTGCACCAATGTACGTTACTAATTTGTTAATAATTGGGAAATATTATATTTACTATGTCAACAACGTTCAAATTTCTTTATCAAATTTAATTTTAATCATAAACAATATCTAACTTTTCCTATATTAACTTAGCTCCATTGTTGACTTCGTTACTCGATAACTGTGTCGGATGAATAAAGTTGATATTAAATTTTCTACCGAAGTAAATAAAATTTTTTTTTTTATTGTAAATCAACAGACTTTTATGATAAACACGAGATATAACAGGCAAGAATTTTGTCATAAGATTAAGTAGTGAATGTTCTGTTTGAAGTTTTGTGCACCACACCCTTTGGGTGTGAATACATTCCGTATGCCACTCGGGAAATCTTCGAATGGAACTAAATTTATTAAAAACAACCAAGTTGAATAAAAGCGGCTAATTCAGTGTAACGGCATTAATCAAGAATTATTTATTAAGGTATAAACCGAAGAGTAAGGGATACTAATAAAATTTGACAGGATAAATATTGCTTAGTTTATAGATAGCTTCGAAGGTCGCACTCCACGCTTTCTATATAAATGCTACGCGTACAATTTATTCCTGTTTGCTTTCTCGAACACAATACTATGTTAAGAAAAAAAGAAGAGAAATACTTGAGAAAGTTCACTATCCTAGTTAGAACGTATATTTTTCTTGGAATTCTCCACTAAAATTCGCTCAATTCAGGAAGCCAAAGTGAGACATTTTAAACACACGCATTATGAAGTTTTTTTATAGAATAGATTGCCATCGATTGCCAACTTCTCTAAACATCTGTTGCCATTCTCAACATTCTAAAAAAACTAATCACATATTGATATTAATTAGTATCCTTTTTAGTTGTAGTAATCTTAGGAGGAGACAGAGATTATAGAATAGATTGCCATCGATTGCCAACTTCTGTAAACATCTGTTGCCATTCTCAACATTCTAAAAAAACTAATTACATATTGATATTAATTAGTATCCTTTTTAGTTGTAGTAATCTTAGGAGGAGACAGAGATGTTAGACAGATGCTTCTTATCGCTCAAGACCTAAAGATGACTGAAAGTGGTCAATACGCTTTTATATGTCCAGAACTGATCCAAAGCGAAGCTTACGGAAATGTTTCCTGGACTGGAGGGGACGGTAAGCATAAATATAATACTTTATATTGAAATCACGTTGCTTGCAACATTATTTATGCTTAGTTTCTGCTCGTGATATACTATTCACTGGAGTACCGAGTATTTACACGAAATTATTGATTAATTTTTATTAATAACTAAAAAAACAGATTATGAAAGAAATAAATATTAATAATTCTATAGTTAACATTTACGTATATAATATTTATGCTACTAATTAAAAGATTATGAAAGAGATAATTACTAATAATTCTATAGTTAACATTCACGTATATAATATTTATGCTACTAATTAAAATTTATAATTATCATTAAATTTAATAATTACTTCAGCAGTGATCATTCAGGTGATGCAATTCGAATTTTACTTGTTTAATTAATATTTTATCCTTAATAGATTACGTTAATCATTATAATGCATGTTTAATATTATAACAGCACATTAATCTTTATAAATCATGATTTAATCTGCTATAAATCACATTATATAGTTGTAATCTGTAAGCAATCTTCAGAATTCCTGTTTTTATTAATGTGTTGTCTTTATAGTACAAACTTATTAAAAGAATTAAATATTTTAATATTTTTATTTTTCTTTTACCTCACTTATAGATCGATTATGTCAGTGTTCTCAATATTTACGAAAAATCTACTTAAATTATACCTATAAAACGGTATAAATTAGCTCAATGTATATTTAGATGGTTATGTCAGTATTCTCAATATTCACGAAGATCTACTTAAATTATACCTATAAAACAGTATAAATTAGCTCAATGTATATATATATATATTGAGAAAATTCTTAGAGATTTTTTTACAGAGATTATTTATAAAAATCTATCGAAAAACTTTAATTTTTTAATCAAAATCAGCCAATTATATTGGTCCTTAGAAAAATGCAAATCCAATAATTTTTACTATATATATATAAGAATATACATCGCAACTGATACGACAGGTAATATTGACATTGAAACGTAATGTGTTGACGTAAATATTATTTAAAATCGCAACAATATGTGACCTATTAATGGCTAACATTGTTACGACATAACAACTGATATGTAACAATAAAATAGAGAGATGCGCTTGGATTGTTGCACCAATGTACATTACTAATTTGTTAATAATTGGACACATTAGAGGACATTGAAACGTTTTAGGTTGGCGTAAAACTTATTTAAATTTGCAACAATATGTGATTTATTAAGGATGAGCATTGTTACGTCACAACAACTGATATCTAACAATAAAATAGCTCATACATTCATGCATTGCAAACCTATTAATATCTTTACGTGAGTTATATTTAAAATATTGCAGTGACCCTAAAAAATTTAAATGGTTGTTATACTTGAAATTTTAATATATAGTTCTTTATTCAATAGAGGACTACAAAACAAAACTACGCATAAAGAAAGCTTACGAAGCTTTAATGATCGTCAGTCTCAATCAACCTCTTTCAAAGCAATACTCGGATTTTTCAAATGAAGTAAAACGGAGAGCACTAGTGGATTATAACTACACTTATGATGAAAAAGAAGTAAGAATATTAATTCTAAACAGAACATTTTTTTTGCATAATTCAATTTTCACAGGTAAATTTACTCTTTTAGGTGAATTACTTCACTTCCAGTTTTCATGATGCGGTTTGGATACTATGTCAAGCCATTAATAATAGTCGTTATAGAGATGACGTTCCAATAAATTCGACGACATTGATATCTAAATTAAAAGACCTCGCTCACGGTTAGATCTCACAACTTATGTTAAAAATAAACTTTTGATTGTTTTCTATATGGTTTCAATATCGTTTCTCAGGTATAAATGGAATGTCTGGAAAGATTACCCTCAACAATAATGGTGATCGTATAGCTGATTACGCATTATTAGATCAGATTGACACGAAAACCGGCGATTTTAAGGTGAACTAAATTTTATATTAACGCAAAAGTTGATATTCACCATTTAATACCCATATTTTTCATATATTTAGGTAGTTTTGAAATTTTCTGGTGCAAACAAAAGTTACCAAGACGAAGCCGACATTCATTGGCCTGGAGGAACTATACCCATTGATAGACCAATATGCGGTTTTGATGGAAAAGATCCAGCATGTCTTCCAAAGAGTAATTTTGTTTTAAACATGAATTTTTCTTTTTGCAATTTCTTTTAACGTTAACTGTTTAATTTTTTCAATTAAGCAGAATTTCCTTATGCGGAAATAATTATGGCAGCCGTAGTGGTTTTCCTCGTGATTTTTATTATTGTAGGAATAATCGTTTATAGGTACTGCATGTTTGTCATTATCTATATCTAAAAATCATTAAAATGCTCTTCAATTTTTCATAACTTTCTCTTTTTCGTGTTAGAAAACTGAAACTGGAAGCAGCTTTAGCAAACATGTCGTGGAGAATACGTTGGGAAGAACTTACTTTTACGAAAAATTGTAGAAGCAGTTGGATGATGAGTAGATTATCCCTAACCAGTGCTGTAATTTCTGTTTAACTTAATTTTTTTTTAGTAAATTCGTGATTCATTATTTTCAAAATTCTTTCTGGTTATTCTTTATTATGTTCGTTTCCCTTAATATAGATGTCTTCAAAGATAGAGAGAGTGTAGGTTTGCTGGGTGCCCAAAGTCAACGACGTATGTATCAAGATATCTTTCAGCATTCTGTTTCTAACACAATAACCAGAATGAACTTTTCTACTAACTTTTAAATAATATCATAAAATAGAAATAACTTTTTGCAAAAATATTACGCTCACAACGTGAGCAACATGCGATAAACTGTTTGTAGAATATTAAATTTTAAATATTTGCACATGCAAAAAGTTATTTAAAAAATATATTAATTTAAAACTCTGTTCGTGGATGCCAAACTGTAAATACTGATGTTCTTGTGCAGTAATTAGGATATTTTTATCGCCACTTACTGCATCAAAGATTGTTTGTTTTGCATGATTATAAACGTTCTAGAACTTAAATATTGATATAATTAAAGTTGTATTTGTGAAGATATTAATTAGCAATATAATATAAACATAAGTGATGATTTTTTAGCTATATGAGTGGGAAAGAAGAAAGTTTCTAATGTTAGCTACGTTACTCAAAATGATTTTTCTTCCTAGCTATTTATTTATTTTAGCAAACGTCACAGATAAATATACTAAAATAATGTTTATTAATATTAAAAATGAAGTGGCAAAGTCTAAGAAAATTTTTAACCAGATGAAATTTTAGCATATTTAACTTTAAAATTATGGTAATCTGGCGAAGAAGCACACTTACTAATATTTTATTTTTCTAGATAAAATTTATAATATTGAGTCTTACTCATTGATATTTTTGATATTCAAGACAGAAAAAAACTTAACTAAAGTCATTAGGGATAACGGATACTGCTTAATGGGTATTAGACAGTACTACAAGAAAATGGTTTATCTAATCAATAGATTAAGTCGAAATTACTTACAGTTACCATGTAAGGAGAATAATTATAATTATCCGGTTTAGCAAGAAAAATCTTAACATCTGTCTGAATTTTTACTTAATTACTGCATTCTTATTTAATTATTATTTAACAAAATAAATAAAATGATAAATAATAGACTAATGATGATAATAAGAGAAGAGACGAGTCTCTAAACCCATTATTTAAAGGACCAATTACTTAAATTAAATGATTAAACACTGTATAATAAATAATTATTAAATTTAATTAAATATATTAGTGTACTAATCATAAATAATTATAACTAATGTATAATAAATTATTGACATGCTTTTAGTAGGATAAGTAACTAAATGTAACTAAAAAATCTAACAAACTGTTAAAAAATATAAGGTGGAGTGGGGTAAGTGCGGAGCTGGGGCAAGTGCATTAACGGGCTTTTTTTATTATAAGATAAGCAAAATTTTGCTAGTTGATATTGTAGTAGTCTACTAAAAGTTAATATCAGCCTATCGACATAGATATCCACGATGACTGATGAGATTACAGAATAAAAAAAGCCCGTTAATGCACTTGACTCAGCTCCTCACTTACCAACTCCACATTATATGATAAATAACAAAATGGTAATAATATATAAAAATATTTGATAAATAGCGAAAAGTGTATCAACAAAAATCTAACAAATTATTAAAATGTGCGACAAATAATAAACTTGCTGCAATATATTAACTGTCTTTACAAAGCAATCAATATATTGCAGCAAACAGCGATAAAGCATCCCGGAATTTTGTTGATTTGGAATAATAAAATTTGATTTTTTTTAATTATTAAAAGTTTAATTTATCGTAATTTTATAATTTATACATTTTCATGTTTTTTATATTTATTAAAATGTGCGACAAATAATAAATTTGCTGCAATATATTAATTGTCTTTACAAAGCAATCAATATATTAAAGAGAAGCCGATATTCATTGGCCTGGAGGAACTATGCCCATTGATAGACCAAAATGCGGTTTTGATGGAAAAGATCCAGCATGTCTTCCAAAGAGTAGTTTTGTTTTAAACATATATAAAGCTTACGAAGCTTTAATGATCGTCAGTCTCAATCAACCTCTTTCAAAGCAATACTCGGATTTTTCAAATGAAGTAAAACGGAGAGCACTAGTGGATTATAACTACACTTATGATGAAAAAGAAGTAAGAATATTAATTCTAAATAGAACATTTTTTTTGTGCATAATTCAATTTTCACAGGTAAATTTACTCTTTTAGGGAATTACTTCACTTCCAGTTTTCATGATGCGGTTTGGATACTATGTCAAGCCATTAATAATAGTCGTTATAGAGATGACGTTCCAATAAATTCGATGACATTGATATCTAAATTAAAAGACCTCGCTCACGGTTAGATCTCACAACTTATGTTAAAAATAATACTTTTGATTGTTTTCTATATGGTTTCAATATCGTTTCTTAGGTATAAATGGAATGTCTGGAAAGATTACCCTCAACAATAATGGTGATCGTATAGCTGATTACGCATTATTAGATCAGATTGACACGAAAACCGGCGATTTTAAGGTGAACTAAATTTTATATTAACGCAAAAGTTGATATTCACCATTTAATACCCATATTTTTCATATATTTAGGTAGTTTTGAAATTTTCTGGTGCAAACAAAAGTTACCAAGACGAAGCCGACATTCATTGGCCTGGAGGAACTATACCCATTGATAGACCAATATGCGGTTTTGATGGAAAAGATCCAGCATGTCTTCCAAAGAGTAATTTTGTTTTAAACAATGCAAAAGTTGATATTCACCATTTAAATCCCCATATTTTTCATGCATTTAGGTAGTTTTTAAATTTTTTGGTGCAAACAAAAGTTACAAAGTAGAAGCCGGAATTCTTTGGCCTGGAGGAACTATACCCATTGATAGACCAAACTGCGGTTTTGATAGAAAAGATCCAGCATGTCTTCCAAAGAGTAATTTTGTTTTAAACATGAATTTTTCTTTTTGCAATTTCTTTTAACGTTAACTGTTTAATTTTTTTTCAATTAAGCAGAATTTCCTTATGCGGAAATAATTATGGCAGCGTAGTGGTTTTCCTCGTGATTTTTATTATTGTAGGAATAATCGTTTATAGGTACTGCATGTTTGTCATTATCTATAACTAAAAATCATTAAAATGCTCTTCAATTTTTCATTACTTTCTCTTTTTCGTGTTAGAAAACTGAAACTGGAAGCAGCTTTAGCAAACATGTCGTGGAGAATACGTTGGGAAGAACTTACTTTTACGAAAAATTGTAGAAGCAGTTGGATGATGAGTAGATTATCTCTAACCAGTGCTGTAATTTCTGTTTAACTTAACTTTTTTAGTAAATTCGTGATTCATTATTACCAAAATTCTTTCTGGTTATTCTTTATTATGTTTATTTCCCTTAATATAGATGTCTTCAAAGATGGAGAGAGGGTGGGTTTGCTGGGTGCCCAAAGTCAACGACGTATGTATCAAGATATCTTTCAGCATTCTGTTTTGTTGGATGATGAGTAGATTATCCGTAACCAGTGCTGTAATTTCTGTTTAACTTAATTTTTTTTTAGTAAATTCGTGATTCATTATTTTCAAAATTCTTTCTGGTTATTCTTTATTATGTTCGTTTCCCTTAATATAGATGTCTTCAAAGATAGAGAGAGGGTAGGTTTGCTGGGTGCCCAAAGTCAACGACGTATGTATCAAGATATCTTTCAGCATTCTGTTTCTAACACAATAACCAGAATGAACTTTTCTACTAACTTTTAAATAATATCATAAAATAGAAATAACTTTTTGCAAAAATATTACGCTCACAACGTGAGCAACATGCGATAAACTGTTTGTAGAATATTAAATTTTAAATATTTGCACATGCAAAAAGTTATTTAAAAAATACATTAATTTAAAACTCTGTTCGTGGATGCAAAACTGTAAATACTGATGTTCTTGTGCAGTAATTAGGATATTTTTATCGCCACTTACTGCATCAAAGATTCTTTGTTTTGCATGATTATAAACGTTCTAGAACTTAAATATTGATATAATTAAAGTTGTATTTGTGAAGATATTAATTAGCAATATAATATAAACATAAGTGATGATTTTTTAGCTATATGAGTGGGAAAGAAGAAAGTTTCTAATGTTAGCTACGTTACTCAAAATGATTTTTCTTCCTAGCTATTTATTTATTTTAGCAAACGTCACAGATAAATATACTAAAATAATGTTTATTAATATAAAAAATGAAGTGGCAAAGTCTTAAAAAAATATTTAACAAGATGAAATTTTAGCATATTTAACTTTAAAATTATGGTAATCTGGCGAAGAAGCGCACTTTGGCAATATAATATAAACATAAGTGATGACTTTTTATAGCTATATGAATGGGAAAGAAGAAAGTTTCTAATGTTAGCTACGTTACTCAAAATGATTTTTCTTCCTAGCTATTTATTTATTTTAGCAAACGTCACAGATAAATATATTAAAATAATGTTTATTAATATTAAAAATGAAGTGGCAAAGTCTAAGAAAATTTTTAACCAGATGAAATTTTAGCATATTTAACTTTAAAATTATGGTAATCTGGCGAAGAAGCGCACTTACTAATATTTTATATTTCTAGATAAAATTTATAATATTGAGTCTTACTCATTGATATTTTTGACATTCAAGACAGAAAAAACCTAAACTAAAGTCATTATGGATAACGGATGCTGCTTAATGGGTATTAGACAGTACTACAAGAAAATGGTTTATCTAATCAATAGTTTAAGTATTCAAGACAGAAAAAAACTTAACTAAAGTCATTAGGGATAACGGATACTGCTTAATGGGTATTAGACAGTACTACAAGAAAATGGTTTATCTAATCAATAGATTAAGTTAATATTTTGTCTTACTCATTGATATTTTTGACATTCAAGACAGAAAAAAACCTAAACTAAAGTCACTATGGATAACGGATACTGCTTAATAGGTATTAGACAGTACTACAAGAAAATGGTTTATCTAATCAATAGATTAAGTCGAAATTACTTACAGTTACCATGTAAGGAGAATAATTATAATTATCCGGTTTAGCAAGAAAAATCTTAACATCTGTCTGAATTTTTACTTAATTATTGCATTCTTATTTAATTATTATTTAACAAAATAAATAAAATGATAAATAATAGACTAATGATGATAATAAGAGAAGAGACGAGTCTCTAAACCCATTATTTAAAGGACCAATTACTTAAATTAAATGATTAAACACTGTATAATAAATAATTATTAAATTTAATTAAATATATTAGTGTACTAATCATAAATAATTATAACTAATGTATAATAAATTATTGACATGCTTTTAGTAGGATAAGTAACTAAATGTAACTAAAAAATCTAACAAACTGTTAAAAAATATAAGGTTGAGTGGGGTAAGTGCGGAGCTGGGGCAAGTGCACTAACTGGCTTTTTTTATTATAAGATAAGCGAAATTTTGCTAGTTGATATTGTAGTAGTCTACTAAAAGTTAATATCAGCCTATCGACATAGATATCCACGATGACTGATGAGATTGCAGAATAAAAAAAGCCCGTTAATGCACTTGCCTCAGCTCCTCACTTACCAACTCCACACGCAGAATAAAAAAAAAGCCCGTTAATGCACTTGCCTCAGTCCTCACTTACCAACTCCACCTTCTATGATAAATAACAAAATGGTAATAATATATAAAAATATTTGATAAATAGCGAAAAGTGTATCAACAGAAATCTAACAAATGATTAAAATGTCCGACAAATAATAAATTTGCTGCAATATATTAATTGTCTTTACAAAGCAATCAATATATTTTACAGAATAAAAAAAGCCCGTTAATGCACTTGACTCAGCTCCTCACTTACCAACTCCACATTATATGATAAATAACAAAATGGTAATAATATATAAAAATATTTGATAAATAGCGAAAAGTGTATCAACAAAAATCTAACAAATTATTAAAATGTGCGACAAATAATAAACTTGCTGCAATATATTAACTGTCTTTACAAAGCAATCAATATATTGCAGCAAACAACGATAAAGCATCCCGGAATTTTGTTGATTTGGAATAATAAAATTAGATTTTTTTTAATCATTAAAAGTTTAATTTATCGTAATTTTATAATTTATAAATTTTCATGTTTTTTATATTTAAATTCTTATATCATCAATAACAACTGATAAAGTTTAATTTTATTATAAAGTAACCAATTAAACATTAAGGAAATGCAATAGATATCACTATAAAATACAGTATAAAGTTTAAAGAAAAGAAAAAATCTAATATTTTAAAACATTATTTTTATAACTTTATAGCAGTATAAAATTAAAATATACGTACACATTATTTATGCAATTTTTTATGTTTATAGGATACATACTTAGACACTTATGGACAAGCGTGTGAACTTCCCCAACAGTTTGTTTTAACTGCAGTATATAAAGTAAGTAAGAATTATTATATCTCTACTGTATATATTTTTACAAATTTAAACTATTTTTTCTCCTCTTTATTAGCATTAATATAATATTCTGAATGAAATTAAAAATAATGACAAAGACTACTATTTGAAATTTTCATAAAAGGAAGAGAATATGAGGAGTTTTCTAATGAAAAATATCATCGTCATAATGGAACTAATGAAATTCTCATTACACAAATTAGTAAAAAATATTGTATAGTTATAATTGTTTTTAATAAAATGTAACTTTTCAAATGATGACAAAGATTACTATTTAAAATTTTCATAAAAGGAAGAGAATGTGAGGAGTTTTCTAATGAAAAATATCATCATCATAATGGAACTAATGAAATTCTCATTAGATAAATTAGTAAAAAAATATTGTATACTTATAATTGTTTTTAATAAAATGTAACTTTTCACCTTAATTTTTTTTTATTTAAATTTTTTAAAATTGCAAATAATTTATTCAACTTCCTAACGAGAATTTCAGTTAATTTTGATTCGTGTTTCTAACACTATAAATTCAAGAAAATGTGGTCGAATATTGTTTATAATCAAAGTTTTGTTCTTCAGATTTTTTATTGACAAAGTTAAGACATAAACTTTGCAAATTTCAATATATAAAAGTGATTTAATGTTTCATATAAAAATAAAGCAATTTTTCTTTTATTGACAAAGCTAAGACATAAACGTTGCAAATTTCAATATATAAAAGTGATTTAATGTTTCATATAAAAATAAAGCAATTTTTCTGATTTTTTAATGACAAACTTAAGGCATAAAGTTTGCAAATTTCAATATATAAAAGTGATTTAATGTTTCATATAAAAATAAAGCAATTTTTTTTTTAATTTAATATTTTTTTATATTTTATAATTTTTTTCTGGAATATATTTTATTAGAAACAATTGAGTAAAAGAATTTATGCTAATTTTAATAATAAAAAGGAGGTTAAAATGTTTTTTCGGTTTTTATCTTCCAAAAAAAAAAAATGCCAAAAGTAGTCTTCCTTATTAAATAAAGTAAAAATTAATAATAAAAAATTATTTTTTAACTTTCAATTTTAGCTATTTTACTCAATTTTGTATTTTGTTATTTAACAAAATTTATATAAATATTTTATATTTGTGATTTTGTTATAGGGCAATACAGTAGCTGTTAAGCGATCACCAAGACAGAAAAGAATGGAGCTTACACGGTTTTTTAACTTTCAATTTTAGCTATTTTAATCAATTTTGTATTTTATTATTTAACAAAATTTATATAAATATTTTATATTTGTGATTTTGTTGTAGGGCAATACAGTAGCTGTTAAGCGATCACCAAGACAGAAAAGAATGGAGCTTACACGGTCTGTATTGATGGAACTAAAAATAGTAAGTCTAAAAAATTCAATAGAATATAATATTCTTATAATATATTCTAATATTCAAATAAAAATTGCTATAAATAGTCTATTAAACTGTAAAAATATTATTTAAATCTGCTGATCTAAAGCAGTTGGCAAAACAAAAGTGGAATATTTTCAACAACACTAAAATTTGTTATATACTGTATGCTAAAAAACTTATTTTTATATAGTAAATATTTTATATATCAATATATATATAATAAATCAACAGTCTATTAAACTGTAAAAAATAATATTTAGATCTCCTGATCTAAAGCAGTTGGCAAAACAAAAGTGGAATATTTTCAACAACAGTAAAATTTGTTATATACTGTATGTTAAAAAACTTATTTTTATATAGTAAATATTTTATATATCAATATATATATAATAAATCCAAAAATATCTAAGTTCTAAATACAACAGGAATCTATAAAAAAATTCCTATATTGCAAATATTTATCAAACTAAATCTGATATTCTGGCATATATATTATACAAAGGATTCTCAAAAGAAAAAATGAAAATCCAAAAATTTTAATTTTAGCAGTCCTCAAAAATTGGAAAACTTTTTTGTTGATAGATGGCGCGATATGATTAATTTTTTCTAGAATCCCTAGATAGATAAAATACCGCATTCAGCCGCCATTTTATATCCTCCTGCCGACCGATAATCTTAGGTAACTTTATGGAAAATAAATCATAATACTATATTTCTTTTCTAATTTATAAATACAACAGTTGCATCGATAATCTTAGGTAAATTTATGGAAAATAAACCATAATACTATATTTCTTTTCTAATTTATAAATCCAACAGTTGCTTATCTGGCAAACGAAGATCGTATTTGGAAAAGTAACCACTTCTTTTTATCCCCTAATTTCTTTTATTTTGCGGAAAAGGAAAGTATCTGGACCCGTTTCTATTCGATTACAACAATTTACAACACTGTAAAAGGCATGTTGTTAAAAAATAACCAGAAAGCCTATCAACGCGATGATATCTATCTCCCTATCTAACAAGATATAAATTTGGCTGCATCGGGTCAAAGCATGGTGGCGCAAAGAAATGCGGTACTCTATCTATCTAGGGACTCTAAAGCTTTCCTATCTATTTACTACAGTATATTTTTCATTAGTAATTTTAGGTATTTTAATTTCAAAAATAAAATATTTGAAGAAGAATAAAATGTTATTATAACCCTAGAGTCTTAATTATTTTTATGATTTACTTCATATTTTCAAACAGTTTAAAGTCGAAATCTGATGCAGTAGCTACTATATGTTTATACTTTAATTTTTCAAGATTAATATTGATTTTTTAATAGTTATTTTTAGAGATTTTATTAGTTAATCTCTAAAATCTGTAAGGGGCAGTATTCGTTTATCATTTCACTGGAATGTCTTAAGAGTCGATTAAAGATAATATCTCCTTTCTGCTATTCGCATAATGTATTTATTTATCAATAGTTTAATAAATTTTTCAAAAAAATTACAAGTTTATTATGATAAAACAGATGTGTTTGCTTTGATACATATTTTATAATAATTTTTTAAAAATTACTTTCATAAATGCAGATGCGAGAAGCTCAACATCAGAATATTGCTCGCTTTATAGGAGCGTGTATTGATCCACCTAACGTATCAATCCTTACAGAATATTGTCCAAAAGGTAGTTTACAGGTAAACTGATATATTATATATTAAATAATAACATTAAAATATATGTAAATATATTTACGAATGTTTATTATAGGATGTATTGCATAATGAATCACTCGATCTCGATTGGATGTTTCGATATTCTCTTATAAATGATATTGTAAAGGTAAAATTTTGGATCTTTATAATTTTTTTTGTTGTAAAAATATCTATAAGAAAATAATTATTAATATAATATTGATAAAAATATTTTGTTTATATGGAAAAATATATCACTTTTAAAACTGCTTCAACTGAATCAAAAAAAATCAATTAATTTTTTATATGAATTGATAAAACACGAATAAAGTTATCATTTAAATATAAATATTATAGATATACATTTCTTTAATTGATTATTTATGAATAATTCAGAAATTTTTACAAAAATTTGGTGTTTTGTAAATCTGACCTTCAACGCGTCGCTTAGTGGCGCGATGACGCGCACCGATGAAATTTGTTATAGTTATTCAACGTTTACTTACTGAAACATTATCACATAATATGACAAAAACTGTTAATAATAAACACTGGAATAATATTATCATGTATTCAATAATTATAACATCAAAAGCAGTGCTGCACTTAAGAGTGATCGTTGAATATGTGAAAAGGATCACATCAATCTAACAAGTAGCAGAGTTGCTGATACATTAACTTGGTTATTATTTTTTATAATAAAAAATAATTTATAATTTCAATATTTTAAACTATCTGACAATATTAATATAAACATTTCATAATATATAAAAATACCGAATTAAGATTTAATGAATCATTAATTTGAAATGAAGAATAAACATTAATGACGCGCGCCAGAGTGCGATGGCTGATGATCAGATATTACAGAACCATCAAAATATTATAATTAAAAATTGATTTTAAATAGACCTATTATAATAAGGTGAAAAATTAAATTTTAAAACATCTTAAAAATATTACAATTTTTTTATTAGTTCAAAAAGAACATTATAAAGTTTGCATTTAATCATTTCAAATTATTATAATTATCCAGTTATAATATGCTTAAATATATACAGTTATTAGGGAGTCGGATATAAGGGAGATAATTTTTCATTTTTTGGACTCTTCCTTCTGATGACCCACTTTTCATTCTGCTTTACCACGTCCGGCCATCAGTATAATTTATTTAAAAATAATAAAAACATCATAAAAAGCCAATTTGTTGCTTTTTGTCTCCCTCTCTCTCTCTCTCTCTATTCCCCGATCGCAAAACTTTTTTGCCATTATTAATAATTTAAAAATTAATAAATACAAATTAAATTAAATTGTAGTTCCTCTGAAAAGACAAAATCAGCAGGTGGTGCGGTACCTAATAATTTGTTATGCATAAGTTCGTAGAAGTTTAGAGTTATACTCCAAGTTTATGAGATTAAATGAGAGAATTTCCGCTCATTTATATATGCAGGTAATATCCATTATTAATTATTTTCCATATTATGTATACCGCAGATACAAGATCCATAACCGGTAATCCAATAATTACATAACTCAAATAACCGATATTAAAACCGAAATGGTACTGTACAATTGTCGCCTATGATCCTCTAAAAAGACAAAATCAGCAGGTAGCGCTGTACCCTAAAAATGGCGACACCTAATGATTTGTTATATAAGTTCGTAGAAGTTTTAGAGTTATACTCCAAGTTTATGAGAAAAATGACAGGATTTCCGCTCATTTATATGTGCAGGTAATATCTAGTATTAATAATTTCCCATTTTATGTATACCGCAGATACAAGATCCATAACCGGCAATCGAATAATTACACAACTCATAAGGGACAATCAGTTATAAGGGACAAAAAGTATAGGTCTCCTCGATTCCTTAATAACCAGCTTCGACTGTATATAATTTTATTATTTAGTTTCATAATTTAGATCAATAAAAATTTTAATAATTAAAATAATATTCATTTTCTATACATATTAAAATAAATAAATAATTTCCTACATTGAGGCTATATTAAACACTTTAATATTTTTGTTAATTGCTCCTATCTTTTTTTGTATTTTCATATATTTACACCTGGAAATTATTCTTGTGCCGATTTGTTGCGAATTCGGATATAAGGGACAAAAAGTGTAGGTCTCCTCGTTCCCTTATAATCGGCTTCGACTGTTTTATTTTTAATTTCATAATTTAGATCATTAAAAATTTTAATAATTAAAATAATGTTCATTTTCTATACATATTAAAATAGATAAATAATTTCCTACATTGAGGCTATATTAAACACTTTAATATTTTTATTAATTGCTCCTATCTTTTTTTGTATTTTCATATATTTACACCTGGAAATTATTCTTGTTTTACTAAATAATTCGTGGAATATTTGAAATTTATATAATTGAAACATGTTATAGTATCACCTATGCATATTTAGAAACCGTATTTTATGATAGCAACACATTTATAATATAAAACAGTGATCTCCAAAATTTTAGGTGTATCAGTATTTTTCTCGTCATTATACATTATTTTATTATATATATGTTATTTTTCTAAAATAGTTTGGGAACCATTGATATAAAGCAAACAGTCCAATCTTTAAAAAATATTAGATATGCATAAAATAAAAATTATAATTGCGACTTATATAGCGAATTTATTGAAAATATGCTAAAATAGTTTGGGAACCATTGATATAAAGCAAACGGTACAATCTTTAAAAAATATTAAAGATATGCATAAAATAAAAATTATAATTGCGACTTATATAGCGAATTTATTGAAAATATGATGCTTTATTATTTCTACATATCAGTAAAAATAGAGAGCTTCAGCAACACAAACGTGCAGTACGAGAATGACGTAGAACGCTAGAATGACGAAATCATGGCGTCATTTCGAATCGTCGCTAAAAAGTTCTTTACGTCGAAACATGAGTTAAGGAAAGATTCTATATTAACGTCATTCGTTCGCGTTCTACACGTCGAAAATGGCAAATTCAACGCTTAGGCAGGAAGGTTCACATTGGTGATTACCTATATTTATAGTGACTAAACGACTAAATATAATGCCATATATTTTTGTATGCATGTTCCTTAGACTTGTATCTATGATATGATAATTAAATTTTGTGTTAAAAACGGTTAAAAATCCTAACTTGAAGAGATACTTTTATGCCATATTTTTAGGCCTGATTACTGGATATCTCACACTGAGTGGAAGAGTTTTGTTTTATTTTTATTTAATCTAAATATTTTTTCTAGTTCGAAGTGATTTTGAAAAACAAAATCGAATCAACCAGCCAAGGAATCGGATTTTCGTGTTCTACGCAAGCGTATTAAACGAATATAATGTATACATGTGATGCTATTTGGGGAAGTTAAGGAAAGTAACGACTTGCTGAAGCAGATTTCTGCTATTTGGGGAAGTTAAGGAAAGTAACGATTTGCTGAAGCAGATTTCTTCTACAAACGCACACACGGAACGTAAACTCAATGACGTCATTTTTCTTTGCGTTCACGTTCATGTCAACGTCTTGCTGAAGCTCTCTAATATTATTGAGACTTTACGTATGATTATTCTGTTTAAGATCGATTTGTTTACATTATAACAGATGGTTTTATAATACTTAATCT
Source organism: Olivierus martensii (assembly GCA_000484575.1). Taxonomy (NCBI): domain Eukaryota; kingdom Metazoa; phylum Arthropoda; class Arachnida; order Scorpiones; family Buthidae; genus Olivierus; species Olivierus martensii. The sequence continues at coordinate 20,040 of AYEL01053366.1, forward strand.
GCTCTGTTTCATCATGTTTATAGTACACTAGAGACTTTGCTCCTAATTAATTTATATGAGTTAATATTCCTTTGGAAAATATGTTATGCTTTTGGATACTTTTGTTCTCCTCTAAAGTTCAATTGTGATCTTCTAGATTATAAACTGAACGACTTAAGAGTATACAAATGTTATTTTCTAAGTTTTTCCTTTGGAAAATTTGTTATGCTTTTGGGTACTTTTGTTCTCCTCTAAAGTTCAATAGTGATCTTCTAGATTATAAACTGAACGACTTAAAAGTATACAAATGTTATTTTCTAAGTTAAATCTTGAATAAATTATATATTGTGAATAATAATTCACAACTTGATGAATTTTTATTGATTATTAATTCACATAAGTGTAATTTTTTTTGCTAACGAAATTTATTTAATCAAAAATAATCGCTTATATATTTTATTTATTCTTTACAATTTTTTTAAGTTTGTTTCTTTTGCAGTTCGACTACGACATCCCAAAGAAGGATTTAGAAGAATATTTTTAATATTTCAACTACTGTTATAGTGTGAGTCTGTTGAAAAATATTTTTATCCTTCACATTCTATAATTTTTACTTAATTTTTTTTATCGATTCTTACTTTAATGTTCTTTTTGAACCAAACATTTTATCTACTTAGATATCTATTGAAGTGGAATATTCTATTTTTAAGTTTCTAATAAATATCTTATGCAACAATTGATCGTTAATATAATAATGACTAATTGTTGCCTTTAAAATTAAAGCTATAATATTTAATTACCGTCTTTATTATATATGCTTCCAGATGCACTCTTTCTTGAAACTTAAATACCAGAATATACTTAAAAATATCTCTTACATAAATAAAAAAAATTAATTTTAAAGTCTTGAAGCAGTAATAAAAGTGATTTATGCAATCATTATACTTAAAATTTTATAGAATTTAAAATATCACTTTCAGGGTATGTGCTACATCCATGGTGGAGAAATTAGTTCTCATGGTCGTCTTCGATCATCCAACTGTCTTGTTGACAGCCATTTTGTGCTGAAGATTTCAGATTTTGGATTGCCTTCTTTTCGACAGGATGAAACATATATTGCACTAGATCTTGGCGATCAGAAAAGTAAGAAATTTAAATAATTATAGTATTTTATTTGTGATATTGATAATCATTAAGAATTTTGAAAATATATTTAGAATATCTATGGAAGGCTCCGGAGCTTCTAAGGTTAAGTCAATGTCCTGCAGAAGGAAATCAAAAAGGAGATGTTTACAGCTTTGGAATAATATTACAGGAAATTGTACTAAGGGAAGAGCCTTTCTATCCTCACATAGAAAACATGGAAATATCAGGTAGAATTAAAAATAATGATTATTAAAATCTACTTCTTTGCTATAATCTGCTGCTATGATTATTATATAATAGGGGTGGCTAAGCTTCGTGTCATTAAGAGTCATATAGGAGAATTTCAAATACTTGAGAGCCATATCAGTTTTACAGTTAATATTAACAATATCTTGAAATTTACTTATTATATATTTTACATGCATTTATTTCATTTAGATACATACTACATTTTACAGTAAACAAATAAATTACAAATATATTAATTTTTTAAATTAAATAGATATTTGCTCCATATTATCCATTGTCTTTCATGCTATCAATGGCGGCTCGTGGATGATTTTTGTGGGAGGGCTGAAAAAAATTATAATAAAATACATGATGTAAATATAAATACTTCCATAATTTTATTAGATATCATTGGTCTTGTGCGATGTTCAGATGATCCACCCTTCCGTCCAATTGTCAGTAAAGGTACATGCATCAAAGAATTGCAAGATTTGATGCAGAAATGTTGGTCTGATGATCCTGATGATAGACCAGATTTTGGACAGATCAAACAGGATATGAGAGTTATTAACAGGTAAATATTAAACTTGTTTCTTCATAATTTCACAAAAAAATTGAAAAATTAGTTTAAAAATGATTTAGAAGATTGAAATGATGTTTTAATAACGTTTTTGTAGAGGACAACATGGAGAAGTTAATATTATGGACAATTTATTAGCTCGTATGGAACAATATGCTGGAAATTTAGAACATTTAGTAGAACAAAGAACAGCTGCATTTCTTGAAGAGAAAAGAAAATCTGAAGAGTTGTTATATCAAGTTCTTCCTAAGTACATATATAGATAATATTTGTTCTTCCTTATTTTTAGTATTGATTATTTTCAACATTTCATTTTATTAAAAATGTTTAAATTTTCATAATAATAAGTTCTAAAATTAAAAATAAATTGAAATTTTTGCTATTAGATCTGTGGCAGAACAACTGAAGCAAGGCAAAGCTGTAGAACCAGAAATGTTTGACAGTGTTACGATTTACTTCAGCGATATTGTTGGATTCACGTCAATGTGCTCAGTTAGCACGCCAATGCAGGTAAACTTCTCACAAATATTAAAAATAATTAAAATTATTTTTTGCAAGATTAAATAAATTGATTAATATTAGAAAAACTGAGAATAATTCCATAATTTTATTAGATATCATTGCTCTTGTGCGATGTTCAGATGATCCACCCTTCCGTCCAATTGTCAGTAAAGGTACATGCATCAAAGAATTGCAAGATTTGATGCAGAAATGTTGGTCTGATGATCCTGATGATAGACCAGATTTTGGACAGATCAAACAGGATATGAGAGTTATTAACAGGTAAATATTAAACTTGTTTCTTCATAATTTCACAAAAAAATTGAAAAATTAGTTTAAAAATGATTTAGAAGATTGAAATGATGTTTTAATAACGTTTTTGTAGAGGACAACATGGAGAAGTTAATATTATGGACAATTTATTAGCTCGTATGGAACAATATGCTGGAAATTTAGAACATTTAGTAGAACAAAGAACAGCTGCATTTCTTGAAGAGAAAAGAAAATCTGAAGAGTTGTTATATCAAGTTCTTCCTAAGTACATATATAGATAATATTTGTTCTTCCTTATTTTTAGTATTGATTATTTTCAACATTTCATTTTATTAAAAATGTTTAAATTTTCATAATAATAGGTTCTAAAATTAAAAATAAATTGAAATTTTTGCTATTAGATCTGTGGCAGAACAACTGAAGCAAGGCAAAGCTGTAGAACCAGAAATGTTTGACAGTGTTACGATTTACTTCAGCGATATTGTTGGATTCACGTCAATGTGCTCAGTTAGCACCCCAATGCAGGTAAACTTTTCACAAATATTAAAAATAATTAAAATTATTTTTTGCAAGATTAAATAAATTGATTAATATTAGAAAAACTGAGAACTCATTCGATATTGATAATGTAATAATTTAATTATTAATGGATATTTAATTATTAACAGGTAGTAGATTTTTTAAACGATTTGTATACCTGCTTCGACTCCATTGTTAGTGACTTTGACGTATATAAAGTAAGTTAATTTATTTTGTTATTAATTTTTTATGCAGTAATTAATAGACGACATAGCAAAGTATCAGTTGTGCATGAAAATATAAAAAGAAATAATTACCTACCTTCCAAATGTACCATTTATGTCGGATTGATTAAATTTAATAAATTAAAATCTAAATCATCATCTTCATCTTCAATGCGATTAATTTATACATTAAATTAAATAAATATTAATATATTTATATTCCGTTCTAAAAGTTGTAGGTTTAATGAATAAAACACATACGTTGTATCTGGATTTAACACTTAGCATCATCTGTTGTTAACGATAAAAAAAAATCTTAATAGATGTATAGCCTCCTCGGATGCTATGTGTCCTATGAGACACATCGAAAATATAAAAATAAATAATTACCTACCTTCCAAATGCACCATTTATATCGGATTCATTAAATTTAATAAATTAAAATCTAAATCATCATCATCATCTTCAATGCGATTAATTTATACATTAAATTAAATAAATATTAATATATTTATATTCCGTTCTAAAAGTTGTAGGTTTAATGAGTAAAAGACATACGTTGTATCTGGATTTAACACTTAGCACCATCTGTTGTTAACGATAAAAAAAAAAATCTTAATAGATGTATAGCCTCCTCGGATGCTATGTGTCCTATGAGACACATAGATAAAAAAATATCTTAATAGATGTATAGCCTCCTCGGATGCTATGTGTCCTATGAGACACATGACATCTGAGGAGTTTAACTGCATTAAAAATTTATTAAATTTATTTTTCTGAAAAATTAATTAACAGTTTGGAAAACATTGTACATTTTTTCAAAAACTTGCATGCCTAAAGACCCAATGTGTCCCATAAGACACATCAAATTAAAAAAAACTAACCATGAGATTTTGAAAATTACATATTTTATAAACAAACATGATTGTATGTGTCAATTAAACTCAAAATTTCTCAAAATAAATAGGTTTTTTCTGTGTGGATCCGAGGAGGATAGGATAATCTTATCATTTAATACTTTCTTATCTTTGTCTCGCGTTTTTTTTTTTTGTAGTGGATCCGAGGAGGATAGGATAATCTTATCATTTAATACTTTCTTATCTTTGTCTTGGAAGAATGAATGCTCGTCATTTTTAAACGGATAACGTTATTGACAAGTAGGACTGTCAGACAGTAGAACAGTAGTCCTTTGGGAAGTAAGATAAAAATGATAGCATTGTGCTTTTGAATATTAATATTGATTAATGGATTTACTGTTCATTAATCTCTGGTCTTAGGCAGGCGAAGGCTCTCATTTTGGGTTGCTCTGCTCAGCGAACCGAAGAGTTGCTTTCATTGAATAAACATGAAGTTAGGATTGTTGTAGAGCTTCTTACAGGGCATTGTCATCGTAGGAGACAACTTCACGTGATTGGGCTTGTCGATAACCCATTTGTAGAAGATGCCAGGATAAGGAGGAAACTCCACTTCACATTCTGTGTGAATGTGTGGCCCTTTCGTGGCTTAGGTGTGATCTTTTAGGGATGTAGTTTTCTGAAGCTGAAGAGTTGCTTTCATTGAATAAACATGAAGTTAGGATTGTTGTAGGGCTTCTTACCAGGCACTGTCATCTTAGGAGACAGCGTCACTTGATTGGGCTTGTCGATAATCCATTTGTAGAAGACGCCAGGATAAGGAGGAAACTCCTCTTCACATTCTGTGTGAATGTGTGGCCCTTTCGTGGCTTAGGTGTGATCTTTTAGGGATGTATTTTCTTGTCCAAAGGATCTTGCTACTGTTCCATTCAGGAAAATACTGTCGTTTGTTTTAAAGACGGGATTTTTTCTGGAATGACCTAATTGGGGGTGCACAATAGACCATTACTGATCGCTTGGGCTGTGTAGGCTCCTCCCTTTTACTATCTATCTATCTACTCTTCATTAAATATTAATAAAAATATTATAACTTTAAAATAAGTTATTTGAAACGATCGATATATCATATGATTTAGAAAGTTTAGAAAATAATTAAATGATTTAATAAATAGAAAATCATTGTTTAAAATAAGTAGTTTAAAAGTTGTAGGTTTAATGAATAAAACACATATGTTGTATCTGGATTTAACACTTTGCACCATCTGTTGTTAACGATAAAAAAAAAATCTTAATAGATGTATAGCAACCTCGGATGCTATGTGTCCTATGAGAACACTTTTATGTGTCCTATGAGACACATGGCATCTGAGGAGTTTAACTGCATTAAAATTTTATTATATTTATTTTTCTGAGAAATTAATTAACATTTTGGAAAACATTGTACATTTTTTCAAAAACTTGCATGCCTAAAGACCCAATGTGTCCTATAAGACACATCAAACTTAAAAAAAAACTTAACCATAGATTTTGAAAATTACATATTTTATAAACAAACATGATTGTATGTGTCAATAAAACTCAAAATTTCCCAAAATAAATAGGTTTTTTTTGTGTGGATCCGAGGAGGATAGGATAATCTTATCATTTAATACTTTCTTATCTTTGTCTCGTTAGGTTTTTTTTGTAGTAGATCCGAGGAGGATAGGATAATCTTATCATTTAATACTTTCTTATCTTTGTCTTGGAAGAATGAATGCTCGTCATTTTTAAACGGATAACGTTATTGACAAGTAGGACTGTCAGACAGTAGAACAGTAGTCCTTTGGGAAGTAAGATAAAAATGATAGCATTGTGCTTTTGAATATTAATATTGATTAATGGATTTACTGTTCATTAATCTCTGGTCTTAGGCAGGCGAAGGCTCTCATTTTGGAGTTTTCTGAAGCTGAAGAGTTGCTTTCATTGAATAAACATGTTAATGAACAGGCAGGCGAAATCTCATTTTGGGTCGCTCTGCTCAGCGAACTGAAGAGTTGCTTTCATTGAATAAACATGAAGTTAGGATTATTATAAGGCTTCTTACCGGGCACTGTCATCTTAGGAGACAGCGTCACTTGATTGGGCTTGTCGATAATCCATTTGTAGAAGACGCCAGGATAAGGAGGAAACTCCTCTTCACATTCTGTGTGAATGTGTGGCCCTTTCGTGGCTTAGGTGTGATCTTTTAGGGATGTATTTTCTTGTCCAAAGGATCTTGCTACTGTTCCATTCAGGAAAATACTGTCGTTTGTTTTAAAGACGGGATTTCTTCTGGAATGACCTAATTGGGGGTGCACAATAGACCATTACTGGTCGCTTGGGCTGTGTAGGCTCCTTCCTTTTACTATCGATCTATCTTCTGTTCATTAAATATTAATAAAAGTATTATAACTTTAAAATTAGTTATTTGAAACGAACGATATATCATATGATTTACAAAGTTTAGAAAATAATTAAATGATTTAATAAATAGAAAATCATTGTTTAAAATAAGTAGACGTATTAAAAATTGCAAAACACCAGTTCCATGTTTTTAAATTGAAGAACAATAGTTGTAAATATTTTTAAATATTGAAGAAAAATATTTTAAAAATTCCAAATTTTCTTTATTAAACTTCAATTGAGAATTTGATAGAAGAGAATGATTGTAATGTTATTGTAAAGAAATTATTTTTATAATAACATTGCAATCTTGTTTTTAAAAAATCCTGTATTAAAAAACACCAGTTCCATGTTTTTAAATTGAAGAACAATAGTTGTAAATGTTTTTAAATATTGAAGAAAAATATTATAAAAATTCCAAATTTTCTTTATTAAACTTCAATTGAGAATTTGATAGAAGAGAATGATTGTAATGTTATTGTAAAGAAATTATTTTTATAATAACATTGCAATCTTGTTTTTAAAAAATCCTGTATTAAATAGGTATAGTTTTATTCATATAATGTTAAAAGAGCAAAATTTATAACAAACAGGTTCAGCCATATAGAATATTTATAATTTTTATTTATTGAAATGTTGTAACATAACCATATGGAAACAATCCTGCATTAAATAGGTATAGTTTTATTCATATAATATTAAAAGAGCAAAATTTATAACAAACAGCTTCAGACATATAGAATATTTATAATTTTTATTTATTGAAATGTTGTAACATAACCATATGGAAACTTCAAATTAGTGATATATTTTGGATAAAAACGAACAGTTTTCTTTAACAGTTGAATAAAAAAGAAACAGTTCTTTGCAACTTCAGACTTATAGAATATTTATAATTTTTATTTATTGAAATGTTGTAACATAACCATATGGAAACTTCAAATTAGTTTTATATTTTGGAAAAAAAACGAACAGTTTTCTTTAACAGTTGAATAAAAAAGAAACAGTTCTTTGCAAAAATGTTTTCATGGGATATTTTTTGACTGTTTAATATAGAATTATTTATAGTACATAAGAAACTTGATTAAACTTGTTATAAATTTGATTAGGCTAGCTTTCGTGCTCGATAAATAATTTTAGACATATTGTCATTTTAATATAATGAATAGCAATCATTATAGTGTTCAATATTAAGAGATACTGTACCTTAAATTATCTTCTGAAATTTGAATTTTTGTGATATATTGTCCAAGAGATATGCTATGGAAGAGTGGTAACAAAATTAATACATGAAACCATATTTTAAATTATTTAAAATTTTATAACTTTTCTCTCATATATATGTTCTTAATGATAAATGTAATTAGTTTATAGTGAAAATTTATTCATGCTTCAATCGATGTTACTTTTCTAACAAAGTTTCGACAGAATTTTTATACTCGGATTAAATCAATGCCCAAATGAACTATATTCGATTTAATAAATTTCGTGGGAAATGATATAAAAATAAATAGCACAAACATAAACTATTAATATTTTAAAGTTAATTTTAATATAATTGACATATTTAAAAGAAAAAAAAGACGAATATTTCTCAATTTATAGGTAGAAACAATAGGAGATGCATATATGGTAGTTTCAGGACTGCCAGACAGAAATGGAATTAATCATGCGTATGAAATATCACGTCTTGCATTAACACTTCTTCATGCAATGGAAAATTTTAATATCCGACATAAACCTGATGATAAATTAAAACTACGAATTGGAATTCATACAGGTAAGAGCCTAATTTTTCATTTTATCGCTTTAGATATATTGCATTTTAATATTTTACAGAAAAAGATCTGTTAAATCTATTAAAACAACTTTAAAATTAATTCTAATTATTCAGGTAGCCGCAATTTTGTTTGGAAAAAGAGAAAATTAACAATAAATTAAAGTAATTTTTTGTAACAGGACCCTGCTGTGCTGGAGTAGTTGGGCAAAAAATGCCAAGGTATTGCCTTTTTGGAGATACTGTCAATACTGCCTCAAGAATGGAGTCAACTGGAGAACGTAAGCTAATTATAATTCTAAAAATGAACTATTTCTTTCTAAAAATAAGCTATCATAATTTATATTTTTTTTTATCGAAAACTATTTAGCATTGAAAATTCATATAAGTTCTTCAACTAAGAGATTATTAGATCGCTTTGGTAGTTTCGTTGTAGTTCCTAGAGGAGAAATTGATGTTAAAGTAAGTTCAACATTTAAAAAAAAAAAAATTCAACTCATGTTGCTCAAAAACTCAAGACTATGAATATGTTTACAGGGTAAAGGAAAAATGGAAACGTACTGGTTAATAAAGGAAGGAGATGCAGATGATTTTTTTCAAAAAGCACAAACTAAGTACGGTTGGTAAATAATTACTAAATATCATCTGGTACAATTAGATTTTAATGCTGCTATGCAGTAAAACAGAAACCAGATTAAATATTTTGTAAATTAACGAAAACGTCCTAGATGTGTTATAGTGTGAATAGTGTATATTGTACATTTGTGTAGTAGTTTTAATTGTAAATAAATTAAAAATCATTTGTATAGTTTCCTTTTGTTTCAAACCAGTTAATATTTCTCTACGCTAAGAATTTTTTGCATTTTATTATTAATATATTAACCTATTCTAATTTTTTATGAGACTTAATAACAGTTATATAGACTATATTAGATATTAAATTTAAAATATGCGAATATTTTTTATCATCATATGCAAATTTATAAAATTGTATTGTTAAACATTACATTTCTCTATCTACATCTTATTTTCATATTTGCTGCAACACGGAATAGTGCTAATTTACACATATACAATTAGAGCATAAGAAGAAAGTAAAGAATAACAAAAATGGAGTTCGAATTATTGAGAAATTTAGTAATTCTGTTAAAATGATCATATTTGTTGTACAAAAATTTTATTTCAAGTGATAATACTGTACTGCATACAAGAGTTTCTCTAGTTACGAACATAAATCATATTTAAGTTTTGTAATTCACATACTGTTATTACTTGACTCTTTAGCTACTAAAATAACTTTATATACTGTGTTTGTAACATAATTTACAATTATACCAATTAGAAGTTTCTTATTTCAGAGATTTAAACAAAAAGTTCCGATTATAAAGCGAGAGCTGTTTTATCACCGCCATCTCGAAATATTGTCATGTTATGATATTAACTTTGTAATTTTACATAATATTGGTTGCTAAAGCATTCTGCTATCATACTTTTTAAAATTATCCAAGACTTTTTGAAATTTCGTGAAATTTGATAATGAAAGGTACGAATGTTCTTAACTAGAAGAGAGCGTGGATATTGGAATAATTAAATGGTAAATATCATTTAATGAAGGAAAACATCGTAATTAAAAAATAATACTAATAATATCAGCATATGCATCAGGATATATGTTTATCAAATTTCTGTTTTCCTTGATATGTTTTGAAACTTGTGCAAGAAACAAGAGAAAATAAATTTCGACAGATTATTATTTGCATAACCTAATATAGTATTCAGTTTCAACAAAACAGGTTTCACTATAACAAATAAGAAAGAGAGTATCGAATTGTAAAATTCAAATTTTTTTTTTGAAATTTATATCACAAATTAAATTAAAAATACTAATTACAAACATCAAGTTTATTTCTGCAGAAAACAAAATGCTCATTTTCCATGCAACAATAATTAATAACATTCGTATCCACGTTTAAATCGCAGAGACGAAAGATGATTATGAACATAATTTGATTAAGTCACTTCGATCCATGAGATCAACATATAATTCGTCAAAAACAACTCTATTATAAACATTTTGCAAAGTTTCATTTTACATAAATTTGTTAAACAATAGTAGAAGCAATAATAACTCTTTGAGGAACGATATAAATATTATACTGAAAATGAATGTTTCGCTTTTTAAGGCTGACCCACACTGAACGCGACGCGAAGCATAAGAAAGCAACTTCGAGCGGTTACGCTCGTAAAGTATGTCTTGCACTAGCTTTTCCCGTGCGGATGTTCGACGCGTAGCGGCGCGAAAGCAGATGAAAAAGTTGAACTTTGACCAATCAGCACGCGCAAACTGTGCAGCATGACGCAAGGAAGCAATCAACCAATAGAAACGAATGTTTTATAAACTTGGAAAATGGCAAAAGCAACCGTTTGGTTGGGATTCAGATATAGAATTTATTTTAGAAGTACAAAAAAGACCATATTTATATCACATGAGATTAAAAGAATATCGAAAATATACGATAACTTCTTTCTAATAATAAATCAACCACACTCCGCCAAAGACCTCTATTAGCAAATTCACCAAACATGAAAAATAACTCGATTGCAATGTAGACATGTTGCGCCGCAATGCAACGCGAAGCGAAGGATGCAAATTTTTCTGTCATCTTTGCTTCGCTTCGCGTCGCGCTCAGTGTGTCACGACCTTTATGGGATAAAAACTTCACATCAACAACAACTCTAAATTTATTTGCAGCCATGTTTCAAACATAAATTTCGTCAAATTATGCGATTTTCACTTCGACCTCTGTCTTGTAAGTTAATACGGAAAAAATGTATTTATATCTTATTCATTTAATGATATCAAAATTTATTTTTTCTGTTTTATTTTTTATGAAATGCAGTTTAATGCTATTTAATATATTTTAAAATATTATCCTTTATTATTATTTGATACGAAAAATATCAATTAGAATGTAACTATTCCAATTATTATTATTATTTTTTTATTTTTTGTATTTTAAAACTTAAACGGATCTGTTGATGATTACTTAATTAAAATACAGTAAATAGAACAACTATAAACTAAATAATAAGAAAATTGCTTAATTTCTGTAAAATTCAAACATTTATTTATTTATCAAGTTATGCACCCTACATATAAGAAATGGGTGCCCCCCAAATACAATTAAACAATTTTTTCACTGTTCCATTCATTATAAATTTTACAAGCTCTATAGAAAAAGAAGTTCGTAGTTCTCTGTAGACGGTGCTTAGGAATAGATAAAAGATCTGTTTTTCTTGTATTGACTTGTGGTACGTTGAAGTAGATAACGTCTGCTGGAAGAAGTCCTTGTATATATTTAGATAAGAGTTTGATATCTTGACTACAGCATATTGATTTGAAAGTCGGAAAGGGTTTGTAAGAGCGACAGGCTGAAGGGTTTGAGTCATTGTTACGCATCATGAGAGAATAAATGGTTTTAACGGCGTGGTCGTAAGAACTGATAAGTTTGTCGAGAGTGGTTGAAGAAGCTGATGAATAAATTGAGATACTGTATGTGATAATTGGTAAAAACATTGCAAAGAACCATGACCGCAAGACATGTTCCTCAGAGACATTCCATAAAAAACGTTTGGTTAAGTACATCTTACTTCTCATAATGTTAATTTGATGTTAAATATGATATTTGAAGGATAAACTTGGATCCAAGTAGATACCTAAATCTTTATGGAAAAAAAAATAGAATGAATAGTTGATCCATTTAATTTAATTGTCGAAACTGGGTCCAAATGGTATATTGAAAAAAACCATATAAGCTGTCTTTTTGATGTTAGTTTGTGATGCTAATACATTTTCTATAATTTTGAATATTATATTATTTTTTGAAGAAAAATTTGTATTTATAAAAAGAATATAAAATTCCCAAATTAAAATTTATAACAAAAATAGGTTACAAGAGTCGGCATAAAACTGGGTCAAGCAGACAATTCGCAACAGTTGAAATCTAAGATCTTGACTATAAAATTTGAAACTTTAAAAAATGTTTTTAGAATAATTATTTGATAGAATAAAAAAAAATTATTAAACATAAAATTATCAATTATTGAACAGAACCAATTAGCAGGAAATTTGTCATTTAGAAATTTATTAAACATAAAATTATCAATTATTGAACAGAACCAATTAGCAGGAAATTTGTCATTTATTAAAAAAAGTTTCCTGCTAAAAATTTTCGATTATAACTTGGGTGTTAATAAACCTATTTTTACCCTCTTCCGTTTATTTCAATTAATTATTAGTATTTCTTATCCCTTTTCATTTATTGTCAATTAGTTGTTAACATTTCTTACTCCCTTTCATTTAGCGTCAACTAATTGTTAACATTTCTTACTCCCTTTCATTTATCGTCAACTAATTGTTAGCATAGCTTCAACTAATTGTTAACATTTCTTACTCCCTTTCATTTATCGTCAACTAATTGTTAGCATTTTTTACCCCCTTTTCATTTATTTTCAAATAATTGTTGTCATATCTTCTCACTTTTTATTTATTGTTAATTAGTTGGCATTTCTTGATTTTTCTTCATTTATTGCTAATTCATCGTTAGCATTTTATACTTCTTTTCATTTATTAACAATTAGTCGTTAGCATTTCTTCCCCCCTTTCATTTATTGCCAGTTAATTGTCACCTTTATTTCTTCTCACTTCTTATTTATTACTAATCAGGTAGCATTTCTTGTTTTTTCTCATTTTTCAATTCTCTTTGTCAATAAGTCATTAGCATTTTAATATAAATGACAACGACTGATTAACGATAAACGAAAAGTTTTTTTAAACTTAAAAGTGTTTACAGATTACAGTCATATAAATTTTTGAATTTGAATAAAATTATAAAAGAAATATATATATATTACTTTTTTTAATTTATACTTATCTGCATTCAATAGATTTTTTTATTTATTTTTCTGGTTGTAGACCTACATATGTCACTTATGAAATGTCTTCAGCTATAGATTGTTGCATGATACAATAGCAAAATAAAAAAAAACGCTTTTTAAGAGTACATTCAATCTCTCTTTCAGCAAATTATTTATATTTAAAATATATAGAAAACATTTTTAAAGCTAGAAATGATATGGAAATTAATTTAAATCTCTAAAATCATTTTGAATATTTCGTTGTAGCGCACTTAATGATATAAAAATTTACTAATGTCCTAAACGAAAAGTCATGTTGTGTGCAGTTGATTTAAATTCCTAAAATCATTTTGAAAATTTCGTTGTAGTGCACTTAATGATATAAAAATTTACTAATGTCCTAAACGAAAAGTCATGTTGTGTGCAGTTAATTTCGTTGTAGCGCACTTAATGGTATAAAAATTTTGCTAATGTCCTAAACGAAAAGTCACGTTGTGTGCAGTTTAGTGTTTAATATTTATAATTAACATATACGATAATCATTTCATTTACTGAAAAAAATAGCTATTGTTACATTGTTAACTAGGTCAATTACTGATATCGGTTTCATTTAAAAAAATTTCATTTCTAAATTTTATCTATCGATATAAAATTTCCTCCTTATTAAGAAATTATCGATGAAAAAAATTCAGTGCAACGACTGCGATGATATAAAGCGATCTGCGAAAAATAATATCATAGTTTGAACTCGAAGCATGAAAGTTATCGTTATTGGTTCTGGTGCTAGTGGCTTAACAGCCATTAAAGCCTGCAAAGAGGAGAAATTAGATGTTGTATGCTACGAGAGAAGTAACGACATCGGAGGTTTATGGAGATATAGGGATGAGGATGAAGAAGGGTTGGCTTCGGTAGCAAAATCAACTATTATCAATACAAGCAAAGAAATAACTGCTTTCAGCGACTTCCCTCCGCCGAAAGAATTCCCTAATTATATGCACAACAGGATGATGTTCAGGTATTTACAATTATATGCAAAAGAATTTGAACTGATTCCTCATATAAAATTTCTACATCGAGTTGATTGCGTTACACAAGCTGCAGATTACAGTTCTACTGGAAGGTGGAACGTTAAGGTGACTGACCTGAAAAGATTCAATATTTATAAAAAGATATATTAACTTAGAAACTGCCGTTTATGAATTACAATCTTTTAATATAGAATGTATAGTAGAAGCTTATTATTAACACACAAAGTGTCCTTATTGAAATAAGATCTGTCTTCAAACAATTGCAAATATTTGCCACCAATTAACCAGTAAGATTGCTAGCTGTAAACAAAATACAAGTGTGCCCTCGCTCATTTTTGAATAAATAAAATTAACACTTTATTGAAACTTTCACAGCATTCAGACACAGTAAAAGTTAAAATGAATGCATAGAAATATAGATATTTTAATTTTGAAGTATACTTTGAAATTTATTTTGATCAAGTATGCTTTCTTCTAAGATCATATTGTTGTTGCCGGAATTAAAGTTTTTATTCATAAATATCCTATAAATAAATTAAGATCATATTGTTGTTGCTGGAATAAAAGTTTTTATACATAAATATCGTATAAATAATTTATTATTCAATATTTATAAAATGATATATTCAATTTAGAAACTGCCGTTTATGACTACAATCTTTTAATATAGAATGTATAATAGAAGCTTATTATTAGCACACAAAGTGTCTTATTGAAATAAGATCTGTCTTTAAACAATTGCAAATATTTGCCACCAATTAACCTATAAGATTGCTAGCTGTAAACAAAATACAAGTGTGCCCCCGCTCATTTTTGAATAAATAAAGACACTTTGTGTGTTTATCTGTCTTTAAACAATTGCAAATATTTTCCACCAATTAACCAATAAGATTACTAGCTGTAAACAAAATACAAGTGTGCCCTCGCTCATTTTTGAATAAATAAATTTCATGTTGATCCTGTTTGCATATATGATATGCACTTGATTTATATATATGATATGCACTTGATTTTTTCCCCCTCATGACTTACCATCCTATAATAATTTAGGGTAATTTTTTCGGTGTCGTTTAAAATTACTGTTATTCTAAAAATATTTTAATAAATCATAATTTTGTTATGTATTCGTTATTTTTATTGGAAAAATATAGGATATAGGAGGCAGATATGCTTACAAACTACAAATTCCACCATATGAAAATATTCTATTTTCATATGGTGGAATTTGTAGTTTTATAAACATATCCGCCTTCTTTTTCTAAGTAAAAATTAATAATCATTTATAAATAACAATAAATAGTACTCAACATCTTGCTTAAATAATTCTTGAATAATTATAAACATAAACACAACATCTTATCTAAAATCGTTATTCCCTAATATAGCTTTATGAACTGTCCCAGATTTCTTCCATTTTTGTTTTCCAATTAAATGTTTTCTGATCGAAAGATACTTTTTCTCAGAAATAATAATCAAATCAAAATGTTTTCAATTGCCTATATAATAATTATTAACACGCAAATGATGATCGAATAAGAAAATCATTTATATGCTGATGATTATGTGCGAGAAATTCTCGTTGTTCTTATTCGAACAATATTTGTAAAATACAATTTACCGTATAAACAATTGAAAACATTTTAGAATAAAATATTTTTTTGGAGTATTCCTTTAACTTTGCGGAAACAATAATAATAAATTTTCAATCTCGTCTTTCTAATTTTTAATTTTCATAAAAATATTAATTGGTTGGAAATCGAATTTGTTTGACTATAATCATAAATTTTCAATCTCGTCTTTCTAATTTTTAATTTTTATAAAAATATTAGTTGGTTGGAAATCGAATTTGTTTGACTGATACAATTTTAATAATAATAATATTAATGCTATTTTTATTATTTAATAAAATGTTTCTAAATTGAAAGAAGTGCAGAAGAGAATATGTACTGTACATGAGCTATAATGAAGTGAGGTAATATATTTTTTTAATTTTTTTGTGATTAGTATCAGGTGACAGCTATGATCGGATAAATAATCGTATACTGGTGATTGCAATGTAGACATATTTTATATCAGTTCCGAATAATATTAAATTCAGTATGATGTAAAGTAGTTTTTTGAACTATCAGATGTTATTGATGTTATTTTAAAAACAGTGTCAAATTTTCTGAATGGTGAATATCTAGAAATTATTATTTTGTTTAAACCATTGAGTATACTCTGGACACAAGTATGTTTTCATTATCTCTGCTTCTTCAAGAAGCAACACTATTCAGTAATCACATATATAATAATGTACAGAAAGATTATATTACTAATGAAGAGGCAAAAATATGCAATGCATGTTGATTTTCTCGCATAACCAAGAGTTGAACGAAGTATAAATTAATTATTAAATGTTCAATTTAAATAATAATAAGTAATATTTTTATTTATTAGGTGTTTTAGAAGTTACAAAACGAAAAACAAATAGGAAAGTATGTATCGTTTAAATAATAAGTAATTTTTTTATTTATTAGGTGTTTTAGAAGTTACAAAACGAAAAACAAATAGGAAAGTATGTAGCACAGTATTGCGAACAGTAAAATTTAAATTTAAAAAACAGCCAAATTTTAACAAAATTTTTCTTATTATTTATATTATTTTTCCTGATCATTAATGACTATATATATATATATATGTTTTAAAAAGATTTTTCTATTATATCTTAAGTAAGTGAATAGTTTTACCTCTATGATGAAGCAAGAGTATTTGCTATTTTTTTTAAATTAATTTTCAATTAAACGGAAATTATAGCAAAAAAATTCTTCGAATTTTGAGTATTATATCTTAAGTAAGTGAATAGTTTTACCTCTATGATGGGGCAAGAGTATTTGCTATTTTTTTTAAATTAATTTTTAATTAAACGGAAATTATAGCAAAAAAATTCTTCGAATTTTGAATTTATTGATGTCACTCAAGTAAAATTATATCCACATTAAAGAAACCAATCCAAATTTAGAAATAAAGATTGACATTGAAATATATTTTATCCCATTTCCCATTATTTTTGTCAGTTGCTTCATTAGATAATTTTTTGAAGTTTTCATCAGGAATGTAACATTTCACTGGATAATCGATTTTTATATTATTTTCAGAAGTAAGTAGTTCTTCCATTATTTTTGTCAGTTGCTTCATTAGATAAATTTTTGAAGTTTTCATCACGAATGTAACATTTCACTGGATAATCGATTTTTATATTATTTTCAGAAGTAAGTAGTTCTTCAGCTAATTTGATTGATAGATGTGTAATAGAATCCTGTTTCAAAAATACTGGTTCTATAGAAATATTTCCTGATATATCACAAATACAACTTTGAGTCTTCAAAGGTTTCTGTTCTGGACCGGTAGAGCCATCAAAAATCACTTGCACACCATTGGTTTTATTTGCATGAGTTATTGGTAGTTTGATCGAATATAAGAAACACTCATAGTACACCAGTAATTCACAAGCAAATGTTTTGTTTGCATCCATGGGTATCTCATTTTGATAAGGGGAATTATGATGGTTATTGTATTTAAATAATGAGTGATAATATTGTTCAATTCTATTTATCCTCGAAGAATCTTTTATAGTGTCAGGAAGATTTATTTTGTTATCAGATTTAGACGATCGGATTGCTTTTTTCTCATCATCTGTTAAAAATAGTGAGGGAAATACATGATTCTCCAGATCTTCTAAACTAATTGCAAGGTATCTGATATTTGAAAGAAATGGACTTGCCATTGATCGAAATTCTTCAAGTCGATCTTTGTTATCTTTGATCACGGTTGGATCAACTTTTGCTCGATTAGAAAATTTCCTTAAGATCCATTTGTAAACCGCTCGGAAAAGTTCCAATTCCGGTAACGATTCATACTTTGGACGAGACACAAATGTGAATATCGTTGATCTACCGCATTGAAGGAAATCTTTTTCTTGAAATATGGAATTCCAGCTTGAATCAAATCTTTTCCAGCAGTAATACTGAAGCAATCGTAGACGCTTCTTACAAGTGAAATCGTAAATGGTGCAAACATTGTCATCTTTGAGATTTTCTTTTATAAATTCCAAACAGAGCTTCTCCAATTCTTGAAGTTCAAATGACTTACTTAAGAAATAAATGTATACAGCGTTGTGGACAGAAGTAAAATTAATAGGATGCCCATGCAAATAGCTAAGTAAACAATTACATATAATTTATACATAAATAATACTACATTAACATTATTTATGACACATTCATAAAATAAAAGATTATTTTCGATATTTAAGCAAATTTCTCTATGAATTTATTTCAAAATTATAAATTGCAATTGAAAGTATTTCAAACGAAATTTTTTTAACTTACTTATGTATTTGAAGGAACTTTTCTCTAGGTATTTTATCCAGATGAAGTCTGGGACATCCTACTCGTGAATAATCTAGCATGGATTTCCATACTCTACTGCTGGAAATGATTTTAGATTTTCCAACCATCTCTTGTTTGTCATCTTTTAATAGGACTATTACAAAAGGGATAGGACGCTCCATTATAGTCCTGTCTGATTCAGATGGAAAATGAATCAAAGAGATGACAAAAAGTTTATTTCGATTGTTATCTCTTTCTGCACTTTATTATGCTAACCTATTGTTATAGGCTGATTATTGCAAAAATTAGTAATTTATATTTTGTAATAAGAATGATAACGCGTTTAAAACCCTCATTTCTGCAAAGAATCCCTCAGCATCAGTCAAAACATGTAGGGCATATGAATATATATGAATTTATTCATTCTTAAAAGTTATAGAAAATAAGGATATGTAATTAAAATCAGATATCATTAAAATGTTTGCTAGTAAATTAACGATAGGACAATAATTTTTGATTATTTTCACTATGAGAGGATGAAATAATTTAAAATGTTTATTCTATTAATAAATTAAATAAAAATTTATTGATAACATAAATAATAATTAATTTAATTTAAACATCAACTGAGAGGAAAAATAATTATGAAAGTATTATAACAATTGAAAGAGTTAAATTTCAGTTTGGAACCAGCATTATTTTTGATTCGAAAATGCAGGTTAACATTAAAATATAATTTAATCCAGATTTTTCTTATATTTTATTTCTTTGAAATTATGTTAAAGAGTTAAATTTCAGTTCGGAACCAGCATTATTTTTGATTCGAAAATGCAGATTAACATTAAAATATAATTTAATCCAGATTTTTCTTATATTTTATTTCTTTGAAATTATGTATTGTATTTATCATAAGCTAGAAATAATTTCTTGATTTCATTGAATATGATTGAATATGAAAATCGTTTTCCTGATTTGTTCTTCTTAGCAAACATTTTCAATACTGAAGTATAATCTTTACAATCCATACAATAGTTGCATGCCATTATTAATTCTTCATTTTCAAATGATTTAGTTTAAACAATAATTATCTGTTCCTTTACGGATAGAAAATAACAAAGAATGTCAATTTTCTACAATTTTAATAGAGAATAAATTAAATATTTATTGAATAAACAGTAGTATAAAGTCATTTTTTGTTTAATATAAAGAAGTTATTGTTTAGGATTTGTATATAATTCACGTTAACTATTGAATTTTAATAAAATTTTCTAAATTCTTGAAGTTCAACTTAACTTTTCAACTAATTACATCATATTGAATAAATAAAATATTGGTCTTCACGCGGCCAGTCCTATTGAATAAAATTCTACTATTAAAGATGAACACGTTGTTGTATCTTTTCACCTATAGAGTCATAAAATCTTATAGGATGCCAATTCATATTCTTAGAAATTTTATATTATACTAGCTGTAATACCCGGCGTTGCCGAGCTTTGTTTATAAATCATATATATAATATAAAGAAGTTATTGTTTAGGATTTGTATATAATTCACGTTTGACTTTAACTATTGAATTTTAATAAAATTTTCTAAATTCTTGAAGTTCAACTTAACTTTTCAACTAATTACATCATATTGAATAAATAAAATATTGGTCTTCACGCGGCCAGTCCTATTGAATAAAATTCTACTATTAAAGATGAACACGTTGTTGTATCTTTTCACCTATAGAGTCATAAAATCTTATAGGATGGCAATTCATATTCTTAGAAATTTTATTTTATATTAATTAGTGTATATAGATGATGTTATGTGTTATGCAATTTTTACAAGATATAAATACTTTTTTAGAAATTTTATTTTATAATAATTAGTGTATATAGATGATGTTATGTGTTATGCAATTTTTACAAGATATAAATACTTATCGCAATCTAATGTGAATAATTTAAAATAAATTTTTTCATAAATGGGTTTTTCAATTTAAAATTATTTTAATGTCACATATTTTAATTTTCTAACTTATTTATCTGACAATAAATAATAGGTTTGGAAAGTTTGCAATTTTAGATTTATCAGAGCTGCTATTTCTACATCGAATTTTAATATTATTAATTAAGATTTCTTTCAAACTTATGTTGTTTGAAAGAAATCTTAATTAATAATTAAAATTCGTCGAACCGTAATACGTTATGCAGATATTTTTCAGCTTCTAATTAACTTTATTGAATTATTCACAAGAATATAAGATTAATAATAATAAATCTATTTTCAATTTTGAATAATTAGTAACCACGAAACGTAAAATTTATTTCTCATAAAGTTAATTAAAATTTTTGGTTTTGTTAATTCTATTGTTCCTTTTTCATTAAATATCCTAATTGTTTGGGCAGTTTTTCACCACAAGTTAGGTTTCTTCCTTCTATGTACATATTTATTATGCCGTTAGACTAGCTTAATTGGTAGATTAATTTCAGTGACGAAACAGTCTTCATGCGCTAATATTTCATAAAAGAATTCAAGATATTCTCCGAGTATTCTGTCTTTTCTTAATTGTAAATTATAGTTTTTTGTATATTCATATAAGGAGATATCATCATGTTTTCTTCTTTCTGTTTTTGTCTTACAAACTGTGGTTATAAATGTATTCTCTCTCCATTCCTTGGTATGCACGAATCATTTTGATTTCTTCAGAAGTTAGTAGGTATAAATTAAAAATGACATTTCCTAAAAATCTCAATCCGTAGCTGGAAATCTGATTAAATGGAACAAGGGTTGAATTATACGTCTGACTTTTCTCCTCCCTTTCTACGTTCATCTATAGTTTCTGATCATGATGGCGGCTGAAGTATTTTTCCAGTCTTCATTTTGCACCATGCATAAACGACAAAGAAAAGATACTTTTCTGTCAGAGATTGGTATATTGGCCTAGTTACCAATCTCAGAACGGTCTCTTCTCCACATTGCCACCAATACACTCCAAAAAGTATGTCATTCCATGAAGAATTCAACATTATCCAACAGGCAAAGAAAAGATACTTTTCTGTCAGAGATTGGTATATTGTCCTAGTTACCAATCTCAGAACGGTCTCTTCTCCACTTTGCCACCAATACACTCCAAAAAGTATGTCATTCCATGAAGAATTCAACATTATCCAACAACGATGTTGAAGTAGATGGTTATTATGTCTGCACGAGAATTCATAAATTCTGCAAACATTCACAGGATTAATTTTCTTAAACAGGTATTGTTGACAATGGTCTCTAGCTGCTTTCATTTCAAATACAGTAGAGTCTCCATAATCCGACACATATGGTTCCGGGGCTTGTGAGATTTCAGAGATTTTCGGATTATTGTATGTTTAATGAAAAAAATGGAATTAAACAAATGAATACGCTCAGTTTATTAAAACTTTCATGTCATTGCTCTTGCTATTCAAAGCTTTCACAAAACTCTTAATTTAATCTCGATTTTTTTTATGTTCATTATCCAACAACGATGTTGAAGTAGATGGTTATTATGTCTGCACGAGAATTCATAAATTCTGCAAACTTTCACAGGATTAATTTTCTTAAACAGGTATCGTTGACAATGGTCCCTAGCTGCTTTCATTTCAAATACAGTAGAGTCTTCATAATCCGACACATATGGTTCCGGGGCTTGTGAGATTTCAGAGGTTTTTGGATTATTGTATGTTTAATGAAAAAAATGGAATTAAACAAATAAATACGCTCAGTTTATTAAAACTTTCATGTCACTGCTCTTGCTATTCAAAGCTTTCACAAAACTCTTAATTTAATCTCGATTTTTTTTATGTCAAATGGTGGCTGAAATACCAAGAAACAACGCTAAATCACTAAAATTTTCTCCCAAGTCAAGTTTCTTAATTATTTCTGCCCTTTTCGACCACAGTCAATGTTTTATGTTTTCGTACTTCACTTTTTCCGATTTGTGACATTATGTAAAGATAAATAACAAACACTGATACTGCAAAACCATTATTTTACTTCAAACAGTGTACAGAACTTAAAAAGTAGTCCGATTATAATGCCAGCGCAACTAAGGGTAGCGACTAATAATTTGTTTTACGTCATTATTTTCTCTCTCGCACATGGAGAACTTGTGACATTAAAATTTCACGTGGGCGGTTCGACAGTTCGCAGAGTGTCGGACTGGCGAAGGGCAGACTACAGAGACTCAACTGTAAATTGCTGGTTTCGTACATGTCCATTGTATCGTTAACAGAAGCTAATATAAATTGTCGAATGTCTATGAAACTAAGACAAAAAAAAAATGTAAATTTATATCCATATCGATTTTGTTATTACAATAGTAATTTGATTCAAAATTTAATCATATATATGAATAATCAAACGTGTCTGGCTGACTGGATGTCTCTTTTTCGATCGAATCCCTGTCCCGATGTCTATAATTATGGTATCGTTAGAAATGTCTAATTTTTGAATGTCTGCGAAAGCCGAAATTATTTGTTATTAATAATAATTTATAAATTAAAAAATACAATTTAAATTGAAATTGTAGTTCCTCTAAAAAACAGAATTCGCAGATGGCGGTCCAACATAATAATGGATGCCATTTTACGATTCCCTCTTGGTTTTCGTACACGAGTTCGGAGATGTTTTTGTTGTTATATACAGTAATATTAAATTAAATCACAATATTATAATATCCGCTCATTTATATGAGCGGGTAATTTCTAGTTTTAATATAATCATGTTACTAAGTTAAAAACTTCATCGAATGAAGGAGGCAACGTAAGAATAATTTGGGATGAAAAACTGATTTGTATTAATACGGAAAGTAATAGGTCTATGGAATGTTCCTCAGTTTATTTTGCAATGCTTATACTATTGGAAATTCTTCTTCATTTTCATCTATTAATATTATGTTTTGTGCTGATGTCATGATTAAGTGGACATTAGTTATGTACGGACGAAAGTCTATATTAGAAATTAAAGAACTATTGTTAAATGAACTAATTGCCGAAATTATTGTTATTACTATTTATTAGTTTTCCTTGAGTATTTTTCAATAAATTTCAGAAATTTGTAAATTTATACATGTATTGAATAAGGTTTTAATATTTATTAAGACATTTACATGAAAAATAATTTAAATACAATAATACCTCAACTTAAGTAAATTCTGAGATACATAACTTCTCATCCTGCCCCCTCGCCTACTTTTTTCTTCACAATAGTGCATATGTATAAAGGCACATATTTCCTTTGCTGATTTGCTGATTAAGAATCTTTAATTTCAACTACATATTATAAACTTTTATAAGTTTTAGGATTTGGGGTAACTTTTATAAGTCTTTGGTAACTGGTTTTTGTCTCAGGTCTTCTATCATCTCTGAGTAAGGAGCAAATTTCCAGGAATTTAGGCGCCTAAATTTGAAGCTACGTTCAAGCATAAAGACACATTCTGTTACACCTGAGGACGTTATAGACAGGCTTAAGGCCTATTTGCGATCTATGTAGCAAACAAGGATAGACCGCATGACACAGAGACTACGTCTGGTAACAAAAAACTTCCTTTTGAACAGTGAGTCTGAGAATAAGCGGGAAAGCGACGCGGAAATCGATTTTGTGGTTACAAATAAATTTTCGCGGATAGACGGTTTCGCAAATACAGAATCCGAATGACGAGAATCGATTGTTTCATAATAACGGATGCTTTTATATCAGTCCTCTGATGGATACGAACACCTATTAAAAACTGAAATTTTCTCAATAGAATGGCCTGTTAAATTTATAGCCTAAGTCACCATTGAATAAATATGATTACTCTGTAGAGTGAAAAAGTCTGTCTGAAAATTTTTGCATTATTTTATTTTATGCATTATTAAAACAACAATAACATACTTTTATATCAAAGGTAGAAATAAATGGAGAACTTTCTACGTAGAGACGAAATTATTCATCCATTTTTTTCAGAAAAATAGATAAATAATTATCCATTTTTCTGAAAAAATGGATAATTAATTTCCTAATTTGCATGATATATGCATCCATCTCCAATTTATTCATTCATATATATATATCTAATTTGCATGATATAATTTGGAGCTATAGATTTGCAAAAAAGTTTTTGCTTTGGAAAAAGTCTCTCTAACCTTCTAAATCCAAACTTGTCGAAACCATATAACAATATTTAAAACTTCTGCTAATTCATCATTTTTCATGCGTTTTCAAATAATAGATTATTAACGCAGTTAGTATGTAATTAGATTAGGGGAAGTCCAGGCAAAGTGAATAATTGAAATTATTCTAAAAATACATTTAATAATGTTAGCATATTTATCCGGTAGGAAGAGATACTTGTTCTAAATCTGTGGGTAGTATTTCTTCGTTGGGGAAGCTGTCTTTGTTAGCGGTTTAGGAGTTTTTGTGTTTTTCTTTAATTTGGTAAAATATTCGTAGGGTAAGTAAATTGGTGTCTTTCGTTGGGGAAGCTGTTTTTGTTAGCGGTTCAGGAGTTTTTGTGTTTTTCTTTAATTTGGTAAAATATTCGTAGGGTAAGTAAATTGGTGTCACTTACGAGTAGTTATTGCATTGCTAATACTTATGGTGCTATATTAAATGTCATATAGGTAGTGTAGTGTTAAATTTGCTATAAGGTTTTTATTGCTTTTCATTTATAATACCGACTTAACGTTCCTCTAACTTTAATGGCGTTGCACCGGGCATAGTGAATCGGGCAATTCGCTTTGCCCGGTTTATGCAAAAGCCATAATTAAGAGGATACGGAATGAAATTTTGGACCAAAATCCCGTTTTTATATGTCATGATTGTACCGTAAATAGAAGTATTTGATTCAGGCCTATGAGCACTTGCATTGCGTATTGTCTATCACTTATTATTTCAGAGAGTCTATAAATATAAGAGAAAAACGAATGAAGGTAAATGGAAAGATGACAATATGGAGAAAGCAATAAAAGAAGCTGTTGTAGTCTCTTTGAACTCTGTAGCAGCCAGATATAGCATTCCATATGTCAGGTGTCAGGTGTACAACGAGCTTTATACAGATCCACCACAAGAAGACTGGATCCAGTGTTCTGTATGGAGTCATGAATTGTGTATAAGCTACACTGGATATGGTTCTTACTTTTGTGTCGAATGTATTGATTAATTTTAATTTTCTACTAAATAAACTGAACATGGTTTCTGTTCTTGTAATGAATGTTTTCATTGTTGTTTTTTCTCATTCTGTAAAAGTAAAAATAAACTTTTATAATGAATGTTTTGATTACATTTTTCATTTTATACAAGATATAGTAGACAGGTTTTTGTTTTATATATGATTAGTTCGATTACATGTTATTCACATTGCCCGGGTACCCCGGGCAAAAAGAATAATGCACAATATTTCTTTCTTCTGCAGGTATTGAAAACTCTAAATTGGATTTATTTTCAAATAATGTTTAACATTAAACAACAGGAAGTTGTTTTATAAATGATTAGTTCGATTACACGTTGTTCACATTGCCCGGGGTACCCGGGCAAAAAGAATAATGCACAATATTTCTTTCTTGTGCAGATATTGAAAACTCTAAATTGGATTTATTTTCAAATAATGTTTAACATTAAACAACAGGAAGTACTGTAACAAAAAACAATAAAACGTTTATCTTCATATAATTTTTAAGTTTGAAATTATGCATGAAAATTAAGCTATTCACTTTGCCTGGTTTCCCCTATATAATTTTCCCGTTTTTTCTCCAAGAACAAAATTCTTTAAATTTCGAAAAAAAAAAGTTTAATGATTATTAATCTGATTATGCATTTAACATAATTCATCTGGAAATAAAATAATTTATTTCATACACAATAAAACGTTTATCTTCACATAATTTTTAAGTTTGAAATTATGCATGAAAATTAAGCTATTCAATTTTGCCTGGATTTCCCCTAAATAATTTTCCCATTTTTTCTCCAAGAACAAAATTCTTTTAATTTCGAAAAAAAAAATTACTGATTATTAATCTGATTATGCATTTAACATAATTCATCTGGAAATAAAATAATTTATTTCAAAAATTTTTAGAAAATCAAAATTCTTAAAAGATATAAAGAAAAATATATAATTAAATCTAATTATAATTCATTTTCTTCATTTACTAAATCAGTTCAACAATTCAAGATGATTGGGGGATGAATAAATGTAAGGATCTCATGAATAAAAAAGGAATGTTTGTATAAAAAAGCCTTCCTATCCTGAAGATACACAAATTATATCGGATTGAATAAAACATATTTTATGCCTATTCCCCAGATTCAACTGATGTATACTGATAAAGAAGATTTATTAATTATTATCAAAAGAGAAAAACTGAAGCTTTTCCTTACAAACTACACGGTAAAACAGAAGAAAACTAATGCCATGTATATCTAATATCACATAAAGTAAAAATATTAAAAAAATTTAACTAGGACTAATCACAGTATAAACCAGTATATATCACATAAGCGGCCTCTTGTTATGTTCTGTAATCGTTTCCTACTAGACTGCAATTAATATCTGAATAAAACAAGAAGAACTGCAAAATATTACCTGAATACAGAAAAACTACGGCATAAATTACATCCTACTCACTGGAGGCAGCCTCTTGTTATGTTCTGTAATCGTTTCTTACTAGACTGCAATTAATATCTGAATAAAACAAGAAGAACGGCAAAATATTACCTGAATACAGAAAAACTACGGCATAAATTACATCCTACTCACTGGAGGAATAAAAAAATTCAACAGTTGTTGGAACTCTTCTTAATATTTTTTATTGGTACTTTTTATTTGTTAAAAATATTTTCAAATTTGTAATTATAAGTAATTTAAGAATAATTATATATTTAATTCAGGAATATTTTACTCGATAATCGGAATTAGTATATTTTAAATTACTTTTTATATAAATGTCTTTATATATATCAAAATGTTATTCTCTACATGAAGAAATTTAAAAATTTCAGGAATTTATTAGAAAATACTCAAAGAAAACTAATGAATAATAAATAGTAATAACAATAATTTCGACAATTAGTTCATTTAACAATAGTTGTTTAATTTCCAATATACTGTACTTAATGTCCATTTAATCATGACATCAGAACAAAAGATAATATTACTAGCTGAAAATGGAGAAGAATTTCAAACAAACATTGCAAAATACACTGAAGAACAATCAATATTACTTTTGGAATTAACACAAATCAGTTTTTCATCCGAAATTATTCTTCAGTTGCCTCATTCATTCGATGTAGTTTCCAACTTGATAAAGTGAGTATATTAAAATTAAATTTTGAATCAAATTAATATTATAATAAGAAAGTCGGCATGGAAATAAATTTATATTGTTGGCCTTAGTTTGGCAGAATTTGAAAATGCTATATTTATTTCTGTTAACGACGCAATGAAAATGTACGAAATCAGCAAAATATATGACATTAAAGCAGGGAGGGATTATTGTCAACACTACCTGATTCAGAATATTAATCCTCAGAACGTTTGCAGTATTTATGAATTTTCCTGCAGACATAAAGAATATCTGCTTCAATATCATTGTTGGATAAGATTCGATAATTGGTGGGAAACGATATTTTTTGGAGTACAGTGGCTGCATTGTGGAGAAGAGACCGTTCTAAGATTCGTTACTAGACCAATATACCTATCTCTGACAGAAAAAAATCTTTTCTACGCCGTTTATGCATGGTGCAAAATGAAGATTGGAAAAGAACTTCAGCAGCCATCATGTTCACAAACTGTAGATGAACATATAGGGAAAGAAGTCAGACGTATAATGGAACCCTTTTTCCCTTTTATCAGATTTCTAGCGATGGGATTGGATTTTTTAGAAAATTATATTTTTAATTTATATATATTTACTCTTGAAGAAATCGAAAAAATTCGTGAATATCACAGGAGTGAAGGGAAGACACATTTACCAACATCAATATGTAAGACAAAAGTGGAAAGGAGAAAAAATGATGACATTTGTTTATACCAATATACCAAAAACTATAATTTACAATTTACAAGAAACCAACCATTGCAGAGAGATCATGAATTCTTTTGTGAAATATTAGTGCACGAAGACTGTTTCGTCTTTGAAATTACACTACCAATTAATCTGATAAGCGAGAAAATAAATATGAAAATCAAAGGAAGAAATATATCCAGTCAAGAAAATTTAACAGAACAATTTGGTATTTTTCATGATAAAGAAAAAAAACATATACTATTAACAGAACCTTTGTTATTGAGAAAAGGAATGCAATATGTACTTCACGTTGAAATTGCAGATGATAAAGTACTATTCGCCTATATTGAAAAGGAAGCGCTTTGTTTCATGACACAATTACAGTATGATCAACAGATGATGACACACCATCGCGACAGAATATTTTGGAAATATATTTACTTCAATACAGTAAACTTATATTTTTAAATGGTTTGAAAATAGAAAACATTTGGAAAATTCCTCTTCTTGATTTCTCTTATATAATAATCTTATAAATAACAATTTAGTTAACTTTACAAAGAAATAAAATTTACCTTTCGCGGTTATTAAATGTTCAAAATTGAAAATATGTTTATTCTTATTAATTTCATCTTTCTTTTAAAAATTCTATAAATACGAAATAGAAGCTGAGAAATATGCGCGCAAAGACTTATGGTTTATGATTGTGAGAAATAAATATTTATGAATATTTTTAAATTGAATGTAAAAATAGCAGTTCTGGAAAGAACTAACATTGTCTACTTTCCAAACATAACGTTTATTATCAAATGATTAAATTAAGAAATTCAAATATGTATCATTAAAAAAATCTTCGATGGAAAAATCTAATTACGAAAGAAATTCATTTTAATTTATTGACAATAGATTGCGAGAAGTATTTGGGAACATCTTGCATAAAATGTAGCATTATGTCTATTTAATTATATGAAAAATGTTTTAGAATTTTCAAAAGTCATCATATAGGATTATACGTCTGTATAGAATGAAAGGTTGCAACATCAGTAGCAAACTTGATGTAATTAGTTCAATAGTTATTATTGGGAAGATAGATATGATATCATCTTGCAAGCCAATTTTTCCTTCGGAAATTAGGAAAAATGGCTCGAATATTTAAATATTGAATATATAATAATTAAAATGAACCACACCTACAATTGCATTGATTGCGTAGGTAAAGGTTTCGCTGGCAGTTCAATTACAATCAATTATATGAACAGATGAACGTTAACTTAATAACTTGTTATAATTCGTCTGAATCTAACAATATAATTAAGTAGATTGTATTATTTTAAAATAGATCCTATATTCAATAATAATTTTGTCAACAGATGACGCCATCTTCCAAATAATAGTAATTATTAAGCGGCATGGGTATGAAATTCCTGCACAATTTGCCAACTCTCGTTTAGTGTTATCCTTAGTGTAATGCGAATCAACGGCCCTGGTCCACATACCAAAATTATTTTTATAAGTGATGAGTATCGACTTTGTGTTAACAGAAGAAAACTTAAACCTTTCCAGATGGTAATCCCGTTAATCGTATTCATTTTGAACCGGAATTTATATATAGTGGATCGGGGGAAGTCGCCAAACTTTAGCTTTTTGACCCTAAAACTCATATTAAATTTGAATATTTTCCTTTCATATTTTTTTATTTACATTATATACATATAATTTTTTTTTTAAACACTAAAACCTTGCACAGTTCATTTATACAAAACTTATAGTCATATAAAAACAAAGTAGAATAAAAAAGAAATAATAATAATAATAAATTTAACTAGGCATTACAAAATTAATTCTTAAACAAGCCACTGTGGTGGTACTATAGACAGCTGGTTGTCGTTTATAGTACTGCCAGTTTCTACATATAGTTACTATAGACGACAACCAGCCATCTATAGTACCACCACAGTGGCTTGTTTAAGAATTAATTTTGTAGTGCCTAGTTAAATTTTTTATTATTATTTCTTTTTTATTCTACTTTGTTTTTATATAATTATAAGTTATTTTGTAAATATTTTATATAATGTTATAATATCATATTTAATTTTATATTATATTCTCATTAAGTTTTTTTGCATTCGAATAACTTTCTATTATTTATTTGTTATTTGTAATTTGCTGATAATGGCTTAATAAAGCTGAACGTTCTTCAATTCTATTAAAGTATATATTTCCACTTTTGATGTATCCTGATTATTCATGATTAAGTAAAAAAGTGGGGTAAAGTTATGCAAATTTAAATATATTTTGAAAATGTGATGTAATATCTTCAAAATATATTTTAATAAAAATATCATCCTAATTATATATCATCCATTATAATTACATTTCATTAGTTATTGCTGATATATTTCCACTGTCATTCTACTTGACCTGAAGTAGAAAAAAACTAAAATTCATTCCTTATTGATTTTGTAGAGTTTAAATTTCATCATCTTTGTAATTGTTGGAAAGACATATTTGCTTGTCCTGTGTTTATGCCAGAAAGTGTTGTAGTAAGGTAAGATCTCACTTTCATACTTGATAACATATTATGAAAAACATAATTATTCAAAATAATTTTTACTTTTTTGGAGTAACAGTATAGTTGTAGAAAATACTCTCTATACAGGTAAAGGAAGCTAAAAATATTTTCAACTGTTTTTCTGGCCTGTGAAAGTCTAAAACTATATCAAGTAATTATATTATTCCAATGGAAAAAGATATAAAACAAAATCACCTTATCTATAATTGAAGATATTTTTTTCATTAGTGAGTTGTTTGAATGGGTATGGCCTCATTATGTTCATATTTATGTCAATTATTTTGTCACTAACAAATACATATAGACATAGTTGTCTTCCTTTCCGAAGTGGATTATCTAGAAGAAAATACAAATATTCTTCCTCAATTGCTCATTTTATTGATGATAAATTCCATATAAAAGAATCATTTTTTTCTTTCATTTGTACCAGCATCCACATGTATAAAAGATAAATCAGCTTGCACAGTTGCCATCATTATGACACTATAAATAAACCCTGATAAATAATAATGATAATAATGAACCTTTTATTTTGAATAAAATGAATTGCTTTTTATTAACTACTTTGCAAAAACTGATTTTAAGTACATCTACCTTTATAATTGAAGAAAGCTAATCCAGAATGTTTAGAATATATTATTTGAACATGTTCCCATCTATTTCTCTAAGACAATAAGGAAACTACTATATATCTTTGAATTCTTGAGCTATTTTAATTCATTCAGCCAATGTGATATGTTACTAAAACAATTATTATAACTGAATTGATGTATTATAGTGCACAATTAAAAATGCAAAAATTATATTTCTTTATGTATATATTACTGTTGAGAATTATAATGCAAATAATATTGATACAAATGTAGAAAATAAAGATATAGGAAATGATTTGATATATAGAATATAAAAAGAATATAGAAAATAATAATTGTTATATTGTATAAGAAAATTTATAATTATATGTATTTATTTTATCCTTCCTCATTTATATATAGTTTATATACATTTATTTTATTAGAAATTATATTTTTATAGAAATGAAAATATTACCTTTAAATATTCACCTTTGTAAGCATAATAAATAGCAGGTTAATTCAGGTAAATTTTCAGAGATTGTATTGTGAGGTATTCTAAATTGATAAGCCAAACTGCGAAATGTTTCATTTATGATTATGAAGTAATTAATGCATTGCTATAAATATAGGGTGAAGAAAAACTTCATCATAAAGTTTTACATACTGATAGAGACATCAAAACAAGTCGAAAATGTCAATGAATATGTCTAAATGGCACCTTTTCTGAATTAGGATCCTTTAAAGTTATCCAATCATAATTGCGCAATAAAGTGCCATTGCCACATGTTGTGCCACTTTTGATTGGAATTGGCTAGCTCTTTGTATGTTCAATTATGATTGATTAGCTATAAAAGATCCTAATTCAAAAATGGTGCTGTTTAGACTATATGTTCATTGATATTTTTGACTTGTTTGGATGTCCCCTATCAGTATGCAAAACTTTATGATGAAGTTTTTCTTCACCCTGTATACAGACAATGATAAACAACAAAAAACATTGCCAAAAATTTACCTGAAAGTAAATATCTGAGATTCAAGGAAGGCCTCTCACCAGCTGAAATAGACTGCAAAATGAAGTTTCTTCTTTTTTAATCATTGGTTCTGTTTTTATTAAAATGCTTTGAAAGTTATCTGTATCCATATGAATAAATCCATGATAACCTTTAGTGTCTGATAACTTCAACTCATTCATCAGATGGTGAAAGCACAAATAATTAGTTTGTCCTTTAGTTCTCCATTTTTCACCCAGCAAGAATATTTTTCTTTCTTTATGAATGTCAGCCAACACTAATAAAATTATAGATTTTTCTCTTCTTCTCCAATCTATTAAATCCTTTTTTAATTCCACTTATGTTGCTAACTCTAGAAATAACACTAAACAACAATATCTATCATTATTATGATTTTATTGTGTTCTCATTTGGCTGGCTAGCCACTGCATCATAAACTACATTTCTCAGTATGACTGCTATTTGGCGATTGCAATTTGTCGCAGTTGTTGTTGCAGTCACATGTGCAATGAAAAATTTCGTAGTATGACCATGGCTTTAGAAAAACTGTTTTTGTTTTTTCAAATCTATACCATAATTCATGCACTTTTTTTACCATAATTTTGAAACCTAAATAAAGGCTGCATGATTTAAGCAAGAAAAGGATTATATGTTTTACAAAAAGTTTAAATCATGATAAATATTACTTTTTCTTATCAATTGCTTTTTATTTAATTAAAATACTAACTTACAGTGATCCATTATATATTGTTGCTCTCTTTTTCAGAACTATAAGCCACTTCAGATTTATTTTTCATACACATTTTCTTCTGTACATCATTAGGATTTTTTTTAATAAAAATAGCAATTGTTATCAGTTGCTACTTTTATTTAAGACAATCCTAAGGCTACATATATTATCACAGTTCAACATGGTAGTAAGGCTCTTCAAATATCACAAAAGTACTTGCTAATTCATGGAACAAATTTTATAAAATATGGTATTAATGTGAGAATGTTTGAATGATTTGTTTTGAATGTTTGAAAATTAAAGAATATACATATTTTTTAAAATTTCATAGTAAAAATTCAGATGCATGAATAATACAAGTAGATACAATATTTATTATGTTATCTTTTGAAACTACAATTAATCGCAATTTAATATTTCTGAAATTACATAAGAGTGGAGAAAAATTACACTTTATGAAATGTGGGGATCGGCAACTTCCCATTTTCTTGCGGAGTCGAGGAATGTGATGACAATGTTGTAATGTAATAACAGGATGTAATAGATATCGTTATTATTTTTTTGTGGTAATAAATTATAGATGGTTTGTTCAGGTATTAATGCAAAGTCTAAGACTTGACACCTGAACCATCTGTGAAGCAATTCCCGGGAAAGGGCACCAGCGAAGTCGAAGTTTTATAAGAGGCGAATTCATCGAGATCGAGGCTTCACTTCGCTTGTTCTTCCTCCTGGGTGTATCCTTTCCGTCCATACAGTTACCGATAGTTGGACCAACCGATAGACAACGATAAATTCAACTTAAGTGGTATTTCTTCTGAAGAGTCTCTGACAATTGATAGTCAAGAGCTTGTGGTGTAGCATAATTCTTCAACAGTTTTAAGTAGATTTGTGTGAATTGAAAGTGTTAGTCTAAACCAGGGCTGTCCAACCCCTGGGCCACATGCGGCCCACTGCTGTAACGAATGTGGCCCAATACAAAATTGTGAACTTTCTTAAGACAACAAAATTCTTGTGTGCTTATTTGTTTTTATTTTTTGAAATTTGCCGTAACAAAATATCCCACTAATAAAGAAAAATTTTATAATAATAAAGAATAAATAAATTATAATAAAGAAATATATTAATTCAAATATCCCACTAATAAAGAAAAAAAAATTTGTTTCATTTTTGTATTAAAAATACAGTCAAACTCATATCTAATCTTTTTTTAAATTTTTACCATAATTTTGCTATTTTATCTAAATGTGTATACACTATATTTACAATGTGTATGCATATTTCAAAAGTTATAGCACCCCTATGATTTCAAGTAATAAGCTGCCACTGACTAAAATATTTCAAAATTATGAAATTTTGAAATATTTTATAGTTTAGATTCCTATTTTGCAGGAAAAATTTTTTCTACAAAATAGGAATCTAAACTGTAGGAAATTTTGTAAAAATTGTAGATCTCTTCCTGATCAGACTTTAAATTTTTTAAGCTTGGTCAGGAAATATCTATTGGTAGAATCTGTTATCTATGATCAAAAAATAATTCTAAATTAATATTAATGTCTACAGAGTCCATCTACTATGTAGCCTTGATAGTCTAGTGGTTATGATGATAGAATAGTAACTCAAAGGTTTCCAGTTTGATCCCAGACTGTGGCAAATATTTTGTTCAGATAAATTAATTAAAAATTCTATAATCCTGTTCTTTGTGTTCATTTTTGATATTTGTTTAAATATGGAGCAGCATATTTCGAATCTTTATAAAAATTCTAGTTTAATCATTAATTCAAACATGATGCCATTCTTTGTTTATTATTAATGTATTTATTAATTACAAGATGGTGCTAACATTAGATTAAATTCTTTTAAATTATTAAAATTTCCACTAAAATTATCAAAGAATTAATTTGACAATGTTAGATGCTATTTGGATATTTCCCTTGAAATTTGGTTTATAAAAGTTTAAATAAAAAGAAGTATTTGCTTTATTTTTAATACATTATGGACTTTTAGATAAACTGAGAACAACAGAATATTGAGAATAATGAAATATTTATGAAATGTATGTGGTTGATTAATAAAAAGATAATAAATATTAGTTATATTTCTTTCTATTTCATTGGAGTTTTTCTTGCCTTCCAAAATTTAATTTTGTTACAAATTGTAGTTTTATGATTATTTTATAAAAAAGTTCTATAAAGAATCCTTACTACTATACTTACTTATTAAATAAGTAAATAAAACAGCACTAAAAAGCAAGTATAAGTTTTTTAATTGGTATAACGTTTTTGGGCAATAACTGCCCCTCTTCAGTACTTTACAATAAGCATAAAGTTTAAACGGAACATTCCAGAATAGTTCTGCTATTATTGAATATTATATTATATTATATTATATATTAATGAACTATTCTGGAATGTTCCGTTTAAACTTTATGCTTATTGTAAAGTACTGAAGAGGGGCAGTTATTGCCCGAAAACGTTATATCAATTAAAAAACTTATACTTGCTTTTTAGTGCTGTTTTATTTACTTATTTAAGAAACTAAGCAAGTAGTTTACTTTATTATACTTACTTATATTATGCCATGAACTTATAAAGTTTATTAACACAAATATTACTTATAAGCAGAATATTTCCAGAAAAAAATTTATTTTTAGACTTTTCAATTACTTAAAAATATTAGAAAACAAATATATATAGAATATATACAATTCTATTTCAAAAATTTAACAGTTTTTTGTTTTATAAATTACAAAATTTAATCAAATAACTTATTGCAAAAATTTAATTAAGTTCATGCAAAATACCATATTATACAATATAAAGATTAAAAATAGCAGAGATATATTTAAACTATGCTGCTCATAAGTATACAGTTGTTCTAATCATATTGATAATCCCTCTTAGGTAGAAATATATTAAATATATAGATAAAAATTCTTCAGAATATTTTCTGTAACATCACTTCATATTATGGAAAATATTGTGTTGAGTTAGTTAATTTTTTGTGATGATAAGTTACTTTAAATTTTGTAATTTTTAAAATAAAAAACTGTTAAATTATTAGACTACAAATACTTTTTCTGCTGCTCATTTGAGTGTAGTTCATATGAATCAGTAAAAGTTGACAAGAGCAGATGCAAAAGTTTCAAAGTGAAGACTACAAGTAAATTTATATTCTAACAATTTAACAGAATTAAAAACAATATTAGAATATAAGTATATTTATATTCTAATATTGTTATCAACTGAAGAGCATCGTAGCAATGAAAACATTTTTGCAAATAACTTCTTTTTAGGCTTCATTTGTGTTAAAAAAATTTTCTAAGTTAAATTTATGCTTTGTGTTAAATTTTAATAAGTTTTTCTTTATTTAAGGTTATCGTTATGGAACAACTCTAATACCTTTTAGTGCTGAAGACAAAGCAAATATGTCTTATAAATCTGCAGAAAAAGGAATAAAAGTTTTAGGATTTACTAAAGAAGATAATGTAAATAATAGATATATAAGTATTCTTTGAATTAAGTTATGTAAATGAATCAATTTTACAATTTTGTTAATGCAAATTTTTACTTGTAAAATTTTTTATAGATAAAATGTCATCATTATATTGGCGATAAAGTTATTTATATTGTGAGTCAGAAAAATAATGAGGTAAGTTTTTAACAGAATAATTGCAGAAATATAATATTTGACAGTCAAGATATTGTTAATATCTTGAATGTTAAATTATTTATTAGTTAGTATTGAAAAACCTATAGCTAGAAAAACATATTCACATATTTTTTATAATAAGTGATAATTATTTTGATGACTGAACCTGAATTAGATTTGGATAACACTAATGCTTCAAATTAATCAGCAAAGAGCAGTTTTTGCATAAGACGGCTAAAGACAAACAAACTAAAAAACTAATGAAACTAATAAACTGGGTTTTGTTCTTTTTCTCTGCATTAAATTTATGTATTTGATATTAAATTGTCAAATATCAAACTAAATTTATGAAGAAATAATTAATTTAAAAAATACATCAATATGCAGTTAAAAATCAGTTAATAGTTTTAATTTAGTTTGCCTAAAACATTTTCTCATTTATTTAAATAATTGTTCCTTATTAATACATGCCTTATTTATCATTTAACACAGATGATTTAATAGTTATAAATAAATGTTAACAGTTAACAGTT
Organism: Olivierus martensii; assembly: GCA_000484575.1. NCBI lineage: Eukaryota > Metazoa > Arthropoda > Arachnida > Scorpiones > Buthidae > Olivierus > Olivierus martensii. The sequence continues at coordinate 57,927 of AYEL01053366.1, forward strand.
GTTTTACGATTTCTTTCCCGTTTTTGTTAATATATTAATAAAAAATATAACAAATATATTGATTATATATTTTAAATAGTATTGTACCAACATAAACCTGCATGATTTTATTATTAGCAAGCACCAGAAGACACAGAAACATATGGTAGATATGTAAGAAAATGCATAAAAAAAAATTGCTGTTTTATTGAAACAGCAATAATACAGTTTACTTTGTATGTGATCTATACTCCATAAAAATTAAAGTTATCAAATATAAATTAGGATTTTTAAATACTTATTGCACTTGCACTATTGTTAACTGCTAATCACACAATTCAGAAACAATCTAAATTAGATTTCATATATCTCACCTATTTATAGTATCATATTGTAACAAGTACATATTCCTACTGATGCATGCTGAACTTCCCAACAATGTGCAATATACTCATCTGCGTACACTTGCTTGTTGAGACCTGTTAGTGGATTTGATCACTGATTGATTATAACTTGCATTTTGTGTTTATTTGGAAAATAAAGTAATCACTATGACATTAACTCTATGTTACACAACAGATGAAATATTTACAAATGGGTTTTCAAAATTTTATCTTCTTTTTTTCTTTATGCTTCCACCTCTCCTTAGTTTTATTCAACATCTCCCAGCTGCATTTGAGGCTATTACCACCTCTGGATCGTTCCAATGCTTCCATCGGTAGTATTGTCCACTTTGGGAAGCACTAAATTCAAGAAATATAAAGAATATTATAGTTGTTTATATGAGAGATGAAACCATTTTTATATAGTTAGGATTTTTTGATATAAATTAAAAAATTTATAAAAAGTATTGCTAAAAATTGTGTAAATGAAGTAAGAACAAATTAATAAATATAAAAATAAAAATGACAATATTTCATTGTATTTATGTTATTTTTTGGCTGCTATTTATTGGGTCAGTATTTTAAATAAATGGTCAGTATTTATAATAAAATATCAGTATGTAATATAAGTGGCCAGTATTACAATGGTTAATATAAAAACTGTCAGTATTTTAATTAAAATATTTGTAAATATAATAATTTGTCAGTATTTTAAATAGATGGTTAGTATTTATTAGTATCAATATTGTAATAACATTAACTGTCAGTAAATGCATCTGCTATTATATTTTATATAATATATAATAATAAATATTAAATAATTTATACCCCCATCCACGGGGGTGCAGCCCCACCCCACGGGGACCCAGTGCCCCTGGGGAGATGAAACTGGGTGCAACCCACAGGGGAGATGAAACCGGGACCCAAGGGCCCGGGCCCGTTGGGGATGGGTCCCCACCCGACGGGGGCCTCCTGGTCCCTGGTGGGTGCAGCCTCAACCTACGGGGCCCCCCGTGTGCCCATGTCCCGTGGTGTTTTCATCTCCCCACCGGAGAGATGAAACCGGGTCCCGCGGGCCCACCCGTGGAGTGGGCCGTCGGGGGCAGGGGGCCCGTAAGGTGCAGACTCCACGGGTCCCCGTGCAATTACTACACATTTCAACTAATGCTTAATAAAATATATAGTAAATAAATTTGCAAGATAAGCTATTATTATACAATATGCTGTTATATAAAGTATTATAAGATTAGATCACAATAGTATATTTCCGCTCATTTATATGAGCGGGGATTTTCTAGTATTTATAATTTGTAATATAGAAAAACAAACAGCCTTTACTCATAATACTTCATATTTTTTTTTTTTTTATTATAGCATTCAGCAAGAGATGAATGGCATTGACAATACTGTAATTTGTATTATGCCAATGAATATTGTTTTTATTATATTTTCTTATAGTAAAATACATAAAAATATCTTTTTATAATTGACACATTGAGAAAATTTTTTTTATAAAAACTTGTTTCAATGCGCCAATTATAAAAAGATAATTTATATAAAAATGAAAATAATTGTTGCAGACAATTATTCTCATTTAAAAATTTACAGTCAATAATTATTAACAATTATTTAAAAAATTATAGTAAACTTTTCATTGTTATTTTTTAAATCATAGATTGCAGTTTTTGTGCTTTGCCAACATTTAAATATTTATAATTTTAGTTATAATCCTACATAAAAGAGGGAAATATTTTTCCGTTTCAAAAAAAAAAAAAAAAAAAGAAAAAAAAAAAAAAAAAAAAAAAAAAAAAAAAAAAAAAAAAAAAAAAAAAAAAAAATAAGAAGAATTATATTGTCTACCGTTTTTATTAACTTTTTCATCAAAATTTGAATATTGTAATTATCTTTCATTAAATTGATCTTGAAATTTATTATTTTGAATGAGTTTATTTTTTGCGTTTCGTTCTAAAGTATAATTTTATATAAAATATAATGTTTTTTTTTTGTTCAAATTACTATACGAAAGAATTTTAGAAAAATCATTTAAAGCAATTCAAACGCTAAAAATGTAAAAATATGCTTTTTTAAAATATTATTCAGAAATGTATGAACATGTTTACTGAAAAAATAAAATCTTTCTAATGCAAATTGTTTTTATGAAGAGAAACAAATAATATTTTTAAAAACTGCAACCTAAATTATTTAATTTGAATTTGTATTCTGTTCAGTGTACATATTTTTAAATGACTATTCTATTAGCGACACAAAATTCTTTAAAACCGATCGTTCTCACCACAATTGACAAGAAACCAATAAAAACAATGTTGGAGCATTTCATTTCGAGACAATAGCTAAATTTCCAATATTCATCGATTGAAAATACAGATAAATCTATTCTTCTGCCTTCTGATTCGAGGATAATGATGTCGAAAGAAGTCGATCTCAGCATTCGGAAGAAAATCGTAATGATTATCTATAGTTAAGCATGCAATTTTATATAATCAGCAGTAATTTAAGTGTTCGCCATTTAAATAAGATCATCGCGTTTTGAACCACATTAACTAATAAGGAAATTGTTAACAAATCTATATATGCTCATCAACAATTTTATGATATCCAAAATAGCGAGTCAACATTATTAAACCAACTTACTTCTAAATTTATTATCTGTCCTTTATTATGTGCCTGAATTGCGTGTTTTGTTATAATTAATCTGATCAGTGACAAGATGCAGTCTTGCAAATAGCTCATTTGTCTATCAATTCTTTAATTAAAAGAAGCTTTTTTGACATCATTATTACTCAAGGATGGATTGCCGAAAATTCTTAAGAACGGTTTTAACACGAAACTAAACGATAAGCATTTTACAGTTCAAAAATCTCTTAAAATGATTTTCGTGGAATCATAAATATTACAGAACTACAGTGATTACAGTATTCAAAATATTAATATACTGTAATTATTTTGAATGGTTAAAGGTTGAATTTTATAATGAATAAAATCGAAGATAATTAATTTAACCTTCTTCAAGAGAAAGAGCTTAATTGATAAAACAAAAAAAGTCAAAAGATTTCATCAAAGAAAATATATCAAGAAAAGCCAATACTGTATACAATTTTCAGTAACAGATGTATGGAATTCAATATCATAAACTTACTAAATATTTCAAATTTTTAATCGGGAATAAGCGTACAAATTCTCACATAGATCGATGCTCTATAAGATATTTAAAAATTGAATATAAAAATTGCATTGGAAATATATACAAAAAATTGTGATAAAGTATTGTGCCTAATTTTTAGATTTTTTTTAAACTAAATAGACTATAGTAATAGATAAAAATAAATTATTTTATTAAAACTTTTACTAATCATAAATTTTTATTTATTTTATAAAAAAAAATCAAATTTAATTATTTATTTTATAATAATAATAACAAATATTTTGAATTAATACATTAATACATTAATATATTTATACAATATTATGCTCTATATTTTGTTAAAAGCATCTCGGTATTTTCAGCAAAATACCTTCAAGGTCGCTTACTGTTTCCATAGCAACTTGGACAGATTGATTTGGTAATCAACATGACCGAGATATGTCGAGGAAAATTAATTTAAAACTCCGAAGAATAGCCAAAAGGTGAAAAATACATTTTTTTTAAAAATTCGGATCAGTTTCCAATTTAGTAATTTCTACAAAAAACGAAAATAAAAAAAAACAATTAATTTACAAAAATCAATAAAATATATTTAATTAAGAGGGAAATGTGATTAGTTTTTATAATTTTTCTTAAAAAAAAAAAAATTTCATTAAATTGATTAATAAAATTGTTAATTAAATTTAATCCTTTTATTTCCAATAATCGATTCTAAAAATATATATACTATATAAGAAATTAAAATAATTATTAATAGTTTCTTTAAACGATTTCAACTCATTCTGAATGTTTTATTTATAAAAAACATCATTGAAAATATATTTTGTTAGCGATCCAACAATAGAAAAATTATTTCGGAGAATATACGAACTCTACTTTTAAAAGCGAGACCCCGGGGCATCGAATATGATCTTGTCTGAATATACTAACATGTAGATTGTGTATAGGGTACATTAACACTTCGACACTGGTCTGACAACTTTTCCCACCTGTCTGTTGACTCATGAAATGACTCAAACATTGATATCTCTCGTGAGTTTTGTCCATTCTGGAATCGAATTGCCACATTCCCAAAAGTAAAAAAAATAACTTTAATGTAAACGTTACGCTTGGTTAAATACCATGGCAATGAAAAGAAAGCAGTTCCATTTCACTGCAGAAATACATTAGTGTTTTGTTTCAATCAAACTTATTATATGAAAGAGAAATTCTTTGTTAAAAATTAAAACTACGCGCGTTTCCGGCTAATAGTTTGCAGTTTGGTGAATTCTAAACGTATTTGTGATCCATAAATAACTTAGACTTAAAAAAAGAGATAACTGATTTTAATTTTAAAACTTTTAAGTTAGAAACTGCGAAACGTGTTAAAATATTTAATACGAACAATATGCTATAAAAAATCGATAGTAATTTACTGGACCGTTCTTTGAACTTTTATTCCCCTATTTATCCGATAGGTGGCAGTATATGCTGTAAATCTAAACCACGTGACTGATGAGGCGGCAGATGAGCGCGACGGACGATGTGAGTAAGAACAGTGAAATGTCAGATAGCTATGTTGACAGTTATAAACCTGCAGTTTCTCGGTGAAATAATCTCATTGTAATGCAAAGGTAAGGATAGTATAAATATAAACAAGTGTCCATAAGATATTCTTCCATATTTCAATTTGCATCTTGAAACAAAAACAAATATCATATAATTGTTAAGAATTACTTTTTTAACTTCCAAACCCATTAGAAAATAATGAATATTGGGAATTCTATTTGTGGCCTCGAAACTGAAAGAACTATGCAGTTGTCTCTGCTGCATCATATGTGTCTAGTAGAATCATTGCTTGGATGTGGTTTTCGTCCTCTGAGTATCAATAGAAGGAGATTGGAGTGGGAAAAGCATGTTAATCTCTTGGGTTATTCGGACAGCGGGTTTGGAAACCATAAAGGAAAGAGGAGGACAGAATAGCTACTCCGAGTTTCACACTATCTATTTAATGATGTCTATTTATTTTTGGGAGAAGAGACTGTTTTTCTTTCCATTTCTATTTTTAATATTGGATTCGCATGATCTGAATTATTAATAAATATATTTTAACTTCTGTTGGTGCCAGTTGATGTATATACTATATATAAATTTTGGATAGTTAAAAAATTTTGGGATTAAAGAATTTACAATGAAATTTTTTTTAAATTCATATATTATTAATTTTAAATAGAGATTATGGTAATATTACACTAAATATTATTTAACAAATAATAATTTATGTAAAATTTTGACCTTCGGTTCAGTTTTGATTTTGAATTTACGAACTTTTTAATTTATTAATTCCATTGCATGTAAAATCGATTATGCGAATTTTACACTACATACCGCTTTTTTTAATATCGCCCATTTAGGAAAAATCAATAAATACGAAAACGATGATTTATGATTAATTCAAAATTAAATCATAAATATTTTAAGAATAATTGCATCAAAGAATACGTTAATGAATGCACTCTAATAATAGATGACATCTTTGGTAGAGTTGATCATTATTTTCATATTTTCATTTAAATATTGCAGATTATTTAATAAATAAAAAATCTTTATGTAAGTTATGCTTATATATTTATTTTTTATTTCGTTTTCAACTAGTATGAAGTGATGAAATCGTTAAGAAATAAAATACGTTTTTGAATTAAAGTTTGCATTAAAAGTATCGACTAGAAATGATGCTTGCTTGCTTCCTTCTATAAATAAGTGATCATTTATAACTAATGACTGCAGTTAGTCTTTAATACTATGCTGTCTATTTTCTGAGTTAACGAAACGTCAGTAAAAGAGACCTTACAATTGTTTTGTGTACTGGAAATAACTACCGCACATCATTTTGCTTCCGCATACGTCCTGTCCTCTCTTTTTACCTTTCTCACCGAGTTGCTTCTTTTAAACAACATCTAAAAATGGATTCGCCCGATCTATGTTCTCATTCCGGTTTAACTAGATACCTCCTTTTGTTATACCTTTTTTAATTGTGATCGTAACTGTTATTTTATGCGTTTTGCTTTCGTACTCGCTTTGTATCCGATGAGTCACGATTTAACTAAACTGAACTAAAAAACAAATTAAGAAAACAATTAAAAATTTAAATCTTGTTATATTGTATTATTATTTTCATCTCTTAAATATTTACAGAATATTTAAGGGATATAATTATCTGAAGTCAGAACATGACTTTTTTAATATACTTTATAGATTTTGAATACAGTATACAATATTAAACTTTTTAATTGTTCGCTAAAAAAAAAATTAAAGCAGTTAAAATCACATAGGAAATATCTTTTTCTATTTAAGTAGAGCTTAAATTAATTTTTAAAAATAAATTTTTAGATATAATAATGATGCAAATATTAAAATTGATCAAAGTTAAAATTTTTAACTTCGTCATTGATCATTTAAATTTCGAAACAGTAAACAATATGTGTTCCAAAGTTTATTTTACGAAAATATAAAAATAAAATTATAGACTCATTTGTATTATTTTTTGCTTTCAAATTTGAATACTAAATCAATATTATTAAAATTTATAAACTGTTGATGTTAAGATTATTAAAATATTAATCCGATGTTGTCGAGCTGGTAAATATAAAATATATTCTTATTAAAAAGAAAGTAATAATATAATTTATAACAGAAAAAAATTAAGTATTTAATTGGGAAATTATGAAATAGATCTATAGTAAAAATTGCAAGAAATAATTATGAAATACTGTAAATATTTTGCAACTCCTAAAGTTACTTAAAAGAATAATTCTGGCATCATCTGTAGAACAAAGTGACGGACCAAATATAGCGCAGTATATACAGTATAGTATATGGATTTGTCTTATTTCATTTAATGCTTTTATATAAATGAGTAAATATATAAATATTATTTAAAATAAATCTACAATAAAAGAAATACAATAATACAGAATGCAATATTTTATAAACAATTTTTATTGATAATTGATAAATTTTTATATTATAGAAATTCATATTTTTATAATTTTATTCTACTGCGCGTACGATTTAAACTAATTATAATCGGGAATATATATATAGGTATATATACAGTATTTTTGATAGCATTCATTTTATATTTTATCTAACCTGGTAAGAAAAAATTTTTTGTTTTTGATATGAATGAATTAAAAAAATCATTTTGAAATATCTATTATTGGAAATGCAAAATCTTCATCGAAAACATTAAACCGATATCATTTAGGTGTATACGATTTTCATAATTTTTCTATACAGGTAGGCCTCGATTAGTGCGAGTTCGAATAATGCGATATTCGATTAGTATTTCTAAACGTGTACCAATCACAAATTTTTTACTCCTACGAAAGTGTAATAAATCATTTCTTACTCTCTCTCCCTCCATGTAAGCAGGAAGTGGTGTTGTGTGCTGATGAATGACAGAATGAAAAAGTATATGAATTAAAAGTTTATTCTGTCTGAATTAAGTGTATTAGAATACAAGTGCATCTTCACACACTTATATTCTAATACATTTAATTCAGACAGAATAATAAAATAAATGAAAATGATGGCACTAAATAAGTGATTGTTTCAGGAGATTAAAATAGCAAACTTGATATGGAGAGATATGGAATGGAAGGATTGATTAAGAAATACATTGATTTTAGAATGAATAAAAATGGGAATGACTGTTGGAAGTTTGTGCTGAAAAACGGTTATTTGTCTCAAACACCTTTAGACACAAGTCATCCATCAGTATATCTGGGAGAGCCATAAGAGAGATCAGAGGAGTATGATTAATTTGATTGTATGTGATGAAAGATTGAGAGAGAAGATTATGATCAAAAGACTGATAAGAGATGCAGAGAAAGACTCAAATCACTTTCTAGTAATTTCTATGGTGAATCTACAGGAAGGATGGAGAAAAGAAGTACAGAAGTGAGTAAAGGTGGTGGATCTGCATATGAAATTAGAGATATATGAGAAGGTGTGCAAAAAGCTGGGTCAAGTAGATGAGAATATATGCAACATGGATGATGTGTAGATTAGTTTAAGGAATGTGTAGTAAGTGTTGCAAGAGAAGTAGTTGATGAAATGAAAATAGGTAGAAAGAATAGCAATGCATGGTGGAATGATGAGGTGACATATTTGGGAATATTAAATGGAAATGTGAAGGAAGATGAGTATAAGAATGTCAGACAGAGTGCAAAGACAGTGAAAGAGAATAATGAGAGGATGTCAAGAAAAAGAAATGAAAAGCTGCAGACTGATTTTGAAGGGAATAAAAGAATATTCCGAAAATATATAAGAAATTTTAGAAAGGAACAAAGTTTGGAATGAAAGATAAAAATGATTGATAGAATGCTATAGGTTAATAGGTGGAGAAAGTATTTTCACAAGCTTTATAAACCTTATTGGAGAAGGGGATGAGGATGAAAGTGAGGAGATCAAGATAAATGCAATTAATGAATACAAGTATGATGATTAAATCAGTGAAGAAGAGGTTATGAGTGCTATTGGCAGATTGAAGTGTGGTAAGAGTCATTGCATGAACGGGATCACAGCTGAGATGTTGAATATGAAAGGAAGTCTATTGTGGAGTAGATGTAGTAATTGAATAAACTGTGTTAGATGAAAGGTATAGTTCCAAGTGATTGGATTAGATTTATGATTTCCTCATCTTCAAAGGTGAGAGAGAGAAGTGAATACAAAATCTATAGGGGTATAAGTTTGCTAAGTATAGCTTGGAAGGTATTTGATAAGATTGAGAGAGTGTAGAAGCTGACTAATGAGATATTATGGGATGTGCAGTGTGACTTCAGAAGTGGAAGATGATGTGTGGATCAGATTTTCTCACTATATATGATTTTGGAGAAATATCTCTGTATGAAGTATTCTGTGCTTTTGTAGATCTTGAGAAGACATATGACAGAATGAATAATAATTCCATAGATAGATTACTATCTATGGAAAAGTGCTGCGAGAATATGTTGTGAATGAACAGCTGCTTGGGGCAGAGAATGATGTATGCTAACAGTTGTGCAACTATGACAATAAATGAATGCATGTCAGAGTGGTTTATATTCGAGGAAGGGGTGAGACAAGGGTGTGTAATGTTCTCATGACTATAAAATAATACAGGTAGGCCTTGATTAGTGCGAGTTCGAATAATGCGATTTCGATTAGTGCGGTTCATATTCAGTCAAATTATGATGTAAATGAAGAAGTTGATCTTGAAGAGAATGTTTTGAAATTTGATTCTTATTCAAAGAAGAATTTAAATCTGTAATCTATAATAATAAAAGAGAATTGATTACAAAAAAAAAGTGAAAAACTGATAAAATAATCTAATCTGTGAGGAAAAAATTATACATATATAGATTATATACAAAATTTTTTGGTTTTTAATTTAACTATCTCTTATTAGTATAAGCTTAGTTTTTTGCTTTATGCATTTTTTCATATTTATTAAATTTGTCAAGCAACTACAGGTAGGCCTCGATTAGTGAATTTCGATTAGTGCGACTTATAAAATTGATACCATTTTTCAGTTAGTGTGAGTTTGAATAATGCGATATTCAATTAGTGCAACTTATAAAAATGATACCGTTTCGAGCAAATATTCGATTAATGAGAGTTTATACCGTTTTTCAGTTAGTGCGAGCAAATATTCGTTTAATGCGAGTCACCGTTTTTCAGTTAGTGCGAGCAAATATTCGATTAATGTGAGTTGCATCGTTTTTCAGTTAGTGCGAGCAAATATTCGATTAATGCCAGTTGTAAGCATAGACCAGTGAGTTCGAATAATGCGATATTCAATTAGTGCGACTTATAAAAATGATACATTCGAATAATGCGATATTCGATTAGTGCGACTTATAAAAATGATACCGTTTGTCAGTTACTGCGAGCAAATATTCGATTAATGCGAGTTGTAAGCATAGACCAGTCTTTACGAGCAAATATTCGATTAATGCGAGTTGTAAGCATAGACCAGTCTTAGTAATAAGGGTCCATTCTCTTTTATGATGTCAATTAACAAATTAATGTTAATTTTCGGTTAGTAATGCACCTCCTTTTATGATGTCAATTAACAAATTACTGTTAATTTTCAGTTGGCCTCCTTTTATGATGTTAATTAACAAATTACCGTTAATTTTCGGTTAGAATTAATGCGAGTTGTAAGCATAGACCAGTCTTACTAACAAATGTCCGTCCCTTTAATGATGTCAATTAACAAATTAATGTTAATTTTCGGTTAGTAAAACCGAACGAGGAGCTTTTTATGATGTCAATGAACAAATTACCGTTAATTTTCGGTTAGTAAAACCGTGAGTTGTAAGCATAGACCAGTCTTACTAACAAAGCTCCGCTTCCTTTTAAGTTGTAAGCATAGACCAGTCTTACTAACAAATGTCCATCCCCTTTTACGATGTCAATTAACAAATTAATGTTAATTTTCGGTTAGTAAAACCGGACAAGCTGAAGTACAAATTAATGTTAATTTTCAGTTAGTAAAACAGGACGAGGAGCAGTCCAAGAACAGTCACTTGGCTTTGAAGGGGACAAGGAGCAGTCCAAGAACAGTCACTTGGCTTTGAAGGGGTGAAGATGAGGAGCAGTCCAAGAACGGGTCACACGATTTTGAAGGGATGAAACATCAGAAAGATGGGCTTTTTGCCCACACGAAGGGTGAAACATCAGAAAGATGGGCTTTTTTCCGTTAACTGTTTAACATGGACGAGGAGCAGTCCAAGAACAGTCACACGATTTTGAAGGGGTGAAACACAAGGAGCAGTCCAAGAACGATCACACGATTTTGAAGGGGTGAAACATCATGGAGAAAGAGCAGTCCAAGAACAGTCACTTGGCTTTGAAGAGGTGAAACATCAGAGGAGCAGTCCAAGAACAGTCACTTGACTTCTGAAGGGGTGAAACATCAGAAAAATGGACTTTTTGCCGTTAACTGTTCAACATTACTGTACTATTAATTTAGCTTTGCTATCATATACATACAGTATAGTACAGAATTTTTTCTTTTAAAAAGTATCAAAATGGATAAAAGGAAGAACACTTTTGAGGCGCTCTCTGTCCCGCATTATATTACGATAAAAATGGTCACCCTAGACAATAAAACAGGAAACGAAAGAAGAGGTTAGTGATTACGCTAGAACAAAAAACGGATGTGATTGAGCGACATAAAAGCGGCACTCAACTTCCGCTTTTACCCTACAGCAAAAAACGAATGTGATTAAGCGATATAAAAGCATAGTTTGTTAAATTTTTTTAAATAAGGATAATTTTACAAAATTATTTGCCTATTATATTGCTATGCTACCCATATTATTTATTTTCTTTTGTTTATTATCTGATTTCTTTATTTAAAGTGCTATCGATATTATTTATTTTCTTTTGTTTATTACCTGATTTCTTTATTTAAAAATGAAACTTGTGAAAAAAATTTGCTTTTGTTATCTTTTGATGTCATTCTGCTAATAAACAAATAGAAAACTTGTTAAAAATTTCTCGTTGGTTCATTAACTTCGGTAGTCTAAAACTTACAACCATTCATACTTACAATGATTCATTGATACTCTGTGACTGATCAATATAATTAACAAAAGATTCAAGTCCCTGACCAATGGTCAGGTATACAAAAAGCATCATTTTTGTGTCTGGTTCTTGTATTTTTGTGTTTCAGTTTATTAAAATAAAGTGGAATATAATAATAAATATTGGTGATAGGCAGGCCATTAATTTTGGGCATTTCCAACTTACAATGGAAAACTTTGAACTAACCCCATTATAATCATGGAGTACTTGTATTATAGACAAAGTTTTTGATTAGTTTGTCAAAATATATCTGCATGACAAGTAGCATAAAAAATAACTATTTTGCCACATCATAATTAAAATGGTGACATTTGTTTACACTCAATTGATGCTATATCTTATTTCTTTTTACACATATACAAGTAGAAATGAAATAGCATTGAATAAATCATTATTATTATATATTTTCACAAAAGTAATATATAAAATATTTTAAAAGGATTTATCATTCATTATAGAATAAAATTCATTTATTCACTAAAATTTTAAAGAATACTAAGATCAGCATGGTTTTATAACCAGATTAATACAATGATACAATTTCATTTAAAATTTTGAAGATTTATTCAATAAAGTAAATCATATTTTATGTAAAACATTTCTTTTTTAATTCAAAAAAATATTGTGATAAAAAAATAAATGTCCAGATACAAAACATATTGTAATATAGGTAATGATGTAGATAATAATAAAGTAATACTAAAAATTAGTAACCTATGCACATGATAGAGAAAACAAGAAATTGAGAAATATAGAGTAGAAGCATCAGCCATATACTAAGAAATTCTCGTTTCGTTACATATGGATGGATTTCTCAAAGTTTTTATTAGCAAATGAAGGCATATAAAAAATGCAATAGATTAAAGAGAGTTTACTACATTTCATTAATTGCAAACATACAATTAGTATTGTAAACAATGTTTTATTTTAATTTGTTAATTTTAGTTTGTTTTACAGACTATCATTTTAATTTCTGTGATTGTAATACAGGTAGACCTCGATTAGTGCGAGTTCGAATAATCCGATTTCGATTAGTGCGATTTATAAAATTGATACCGTTTTTCAGTTAGTGCGAGCAAATATTCATGAGAGTCACTGTATGTAGCCACTTTTTTGTAACTTCATATATTTCGGAGTTGATGTAAAAAAATAGTCGCTGATTGTTTGCTCTTACATTGCGGTACGACGCAAAACGGATTACTTATCTTATTATTCTTCTTCGTTCTCCCAAAATCCATAACAAAATACAGTAAAACTCGATCTAACGTTCTTCTCGATCTAACATTCTTTTTCTCCGGTCCCGGCAAAAAATACGGGAAAATAACATTAAAATGTTTATCTAACGTTTTTCGATCGAATCTTTCGTTTTTCGAATCTAACGTTTTTCGATCTAACGTTATCCTCTGTTTAACGTTCAAATTTTCTGGTCACTGTATCACCAAACTCATGTAAATAATGCTCGATGTAACGTTTGACAGAATTATTATTACGTCCCGTCCTCTCACACGTCGTCATAAGTTATGTATACAGATGTAACGTTTGACAGAATTATTATTACGTCCCGTCCTCTCACACGTCGTCATAAGTTTGTATATACAGTACTGGTATACATTACTATGTATATACAGTACTGGTATATACATAGTATGTAGTACTTACTATGTATATACAGTACATGGTATATACATAGTAAGTACTACATACTTACTATGTATATACCATACTTATGTATGGTAGTCCTATGTAAGTCACATAGTGTACTTAAATACATTTCACTGTATTCCGATGTTCAGTTCAATAAACGTTTTATAAAATGTAATTATTATACATAGTAATTTTATTTTATTTCGAATATATTTGCCAGTTTTGAATATCACAATACGTGCGCTGAAGGCTTGCACATTTTCTACTTTTTTGATTGTAAATTTCACTATTAATCTCTTAACATTGCAAAATTTTGCAGGTCCGCTTTACCTATATATGTACCGTCATTTTTATTTTGCCGTTTCTCGATCTAACATTTTCCTCAATCTAACGTTTTTTTCCGCCGTCCCCTTGGAAAACGTTAGATCGAAGTTTTACTGTATATTCACTTATAATATACTGCACATCAGTAGCGGCTCGCCCATAAGGGCTGCAGGGCTGCAGCCCTCCCACCAATGAGAAACATTTTTAAGTTATTATAGCTATTTGAAAAAAACCTTTTTTACTGCTTATATCTCCACTTTAAAAGAAATGAACACTAAGCACTAGATTGCAGTAGTCATTATCTATATTTTTGGTGGGCTTATAGGAGGTTATAATAAACTACCTTTTATCCCCATCTGTTTAAATACTAAAGAATTAGAGAAAAATAAGCATCTTTCCCCGATTACCATCTTCCCCCGATCCACTCTATATATTATTAATTAAGCTTTATAATTAATTTTATTTATCAAATGTTGAGTTTATTTGTATTATTAAACTGTATGGGATATAATACATAATGCTACAAAGTACTAATTGGTACTGGAAATCTGTCAGCTAAGCTCACGTATATGAAGGAATTATAAGAACATAAAAAGGACATAAAAGGCTTAGACTCTATACTAAGATTTAGTCTGTTTCACAAAATATTATATCGTTTTATTTCTATTTTAATACAGTTTAATTTTATCTAACATTCAATATTAATATTTCATGTTTGTAAGACTTAGTAGTCGTAAATATCTACGGACAGTGGTAGGTGCCATTTTGTTTACGATATTAAACTGCTAATCGGTGAAAATTCCGTTATCAGTAGCAAAATTTCGCTATTATTAGTAACTCGGAGCGTACTACTACAACTTAGTAGTCGTAAATATCTACTGACAGTGGTAGGTGCCATTTTGTTTACGATATTATACTGCTAATCGGTCAAAATTCCGTTATCAGTAGCAAAATTTCGCTATTATTAGTAACTCGGAGCATACTACTACAAACACAAGCCCTAATAGATTTTAGAACGTTTTGTGGTAGTTTCAAAACAATCATAACGTATATTAATAATTGTTTGAGAAAATATTTGTGGGAGCATCCGTGGAGGAATGTAAACCTAGGATGAAGGGTAAATATTGTTTATGCCAGAGTTGCTCAGAACGCGTTGAGGTTATCTCACGATGACCATGAATCGGAATAATGTTGAGCATCGGTATTTGGTCATTTAGAACTGGCCACAATGCATTGTGGCTGTTTTTTTGTCATTGTGCGATTTCGGTGTTTGGGCGTAACGTATATAATATAAGAAGTATACTTTCATATATTTTATTTATTATAATTAAAATATGTGTCATTATAACAATCTTCTATGGATTTTTCTATCATTTGATGATATATTTTAATTAATTATACATGTATTTTTTTAATCGAACAATTTTTAATTATAATATGATAAAATTTATTTATTTTTTTAAAAAATGTAACCTAAATTATTTCTATGAATTCAAGATCACGGATGATCTGACATTGCGGGCCGCACTTTGGGAAACCCTGGTCTAGATTAAGTATTGGTTTTGGTAGACTGTAGCGAGTTCTAAAGCAGCATAATTTAAACAATTTCTCTTTGTCAATTTATTAAATTTAAAAACAAATTAACGACTAAAATATCTTACTTTCCAAAAAAGTCCATTACTGTCGAATTATTAAAGTTAATAAATAGTGTCATAAAACTAATTGCAAAGACTGCATGTGCAATCAAGTAAAAATGATTTTTCTACTAATCGATAGAAAGAATCGAGAAAGTAAAATCGATCTATGCCTCAGCAATGTGTATTCCATATTTGAAAGGTATTATGAATCTGTTAAAAACTGCATGTGCAATCAACTAAAAATGATTTTTCTACTAATCGATAGAACGAATCGAGAAAATAAAATCGATCTATGCCTCAGCAATGTGTATTCCATATTTGAAAGGTATTATGAATCTGGGAAAATTCTCTTAATATAACAAATTTTTATTATGTTTCTAAAATTTAACTTTTATATTGATTTAAAGCTGTAACATGTATTACGGTTTTAAACCGATATAACACATTTTAATAAGAAAGTAATCTCAAAAACCGAGAGTTTATTTTTACTAGTTTATTGGAAAATTCCCTGAAGGGGGAGAAAAAAGATGACTGTACTTAAGGAAGGTCTCCAACAATAAAAAGAAGTATACAAGTATCGAAAAGAAATGTACAAGCATCCATACGAAACCGTACAAGACTTATAATCAAATTTTAAAGCTGACGCATAAGTTTGGAAAAAAATCTCTTTACCAAAAAAGTATATTCCACCAGCTAATAGACTCCAGCTACTAAAAAGCAATGAAAGCAGGGACTTAATCATATTTTCCAGTTCGGCCGCTATTTTGCCTTTATTTGCTCAGCTGCGGAATATACATTTTGGTGAAGAGATTTTTTCCAAAAGTATGCTTCAGCTTTAAAAATTGATTATGTCTTGTACGTTTCGTATCGATGCTTGTACATTTCCTTTTAATATTTGAGACCTTGTTACTCAAGTATATTCAACTTTTTGTCTGCCCCTTTAGGCATTTTCCTATAAACTAGTCCATTACTTTTTGTTAGGCCAAAATGTCTAATTGAATAAACTTTACAATATGTCGGATTACTATACATATAAGCTAACTCGCCGGTTATAGCAAATTCGTAGCCGAAAAACCCCAGATTCCACATTTTCTCAGTTTATCTAATAAATTTTCTACTAGATAATTTAAAAAAGAAAAAGAAAAATTTGTCCTCAAGCGGAGTTCAACCGCCTGCGCAATTGTTCACGAGATCGTAAATATTTTTCGAAAAATTTTGCCGAATTTAACGTTAAATAAAATCCGTTCAGTAAAATATATTTTAAAACGTAAAAAAGGCCCACCGATATTTTCAGTCGCACAATAATGTTAGAAAATTTCAGCAATTTTATGCAAAAATTGAAGCTTGTATAGATTGTCTAAAATGTGAAAATTCGACATATATTTTTCATTACAATACACTTGCAGTACGACGCATCTCGAGATTTTATACATCATGTTGTCTGATTCATTAAGACAAATCGAATGGTACTATGCACCGCGAAATCGGATCAATATTAAGTCCAAAAATCACTAAAACATATTACTGTAACGGTACACATACTGTATGACATAAGTCGACATATTATACATCACAATGTTCGCCTCACTACGGCGATTCGATTGGTAACATCCACCTCAAAATGCGAGTAATATTGACATTAAAAGGAAGACTTATTAAGTTCCGATTGTGCCGTTTATGAAAATTTCGTGGTTTTTGGCTCTTTGCGAAGCCCCACTGTAGTTTTATGAAGCCAAATTTTTCAACATCCTACACTCTCCCCAAGGTCATTTAAGAAAAATTTCAAGTAAATCGGCCCATTATTTCCTGAGAAACACTACTGTCAGTACCCCTAATGTTAAATGAATATGTCAAGTATATTATCGGTAGCTCGGTAGTCTTACTGATAATATACTTAACACATTCATCATATACTTGACACATCATAATATATATCTTAATATACTTGACATATTCATTCACATTGAATAAAAATCGATTTGTTAAATAATGGCATGTCTTCAAATCTACAGTATGTTACTGTTTATAATTTGGTTAGATATATACGAAAATTCGATTATAACAAGAAGCAAAATTCAAATGTCATATTAATATAAGGCAAATAATTTGATAAATTCCAATATTAAAATTTTCTTAGCGTATCGCCATTTTATAAAACAAATTTACGTTTACTTCAAATGTTTCATTCACGAATTATGAGGGCAAAGCTGATAAATATAGATTAAAAATAGGAAAAATAGAAAAAAACGTAATAGGAAAGTATGAATCAAGAGTAAGTATCTTATTACAATTAAATCATTCCACAGTCTGTTGGCTTGCTAGAAGACTTCTCATAGTTCGTTGTGTGCTTCAAATATCTCATCTATTTTTATTTTCAACATATTCAGTTTTCCCTGAGTAATTTGTAGCTAATTAAATACTAAACACATAAAATACATTAAGTAGAATTATTATGTAAAGAATTTACCCACAATTTAATAAAAACCATAAAAATTAAAAGATGAAATGGAAACCTAATCTGATCGATCTACGCTTTGAACTTTCGGATGATATATTAAACTCATATACAGTAGCACGAAAACATTAACAAGAAGTATAAAGTAAAAAAAAAAGTTAAAGGGTTAATTCGATTTTTTGAAAATAATTTATTTGCTTATGGGAGAAATCGGATTCATTTTAAATTTCCTAAACAATTACGAAAGTAGTGAGCATCATTCAAAAAACATCATTAAATAATGAACGATCATGAGAATTTCCATCACCAATTTTCCCATAACCAAGTTTCATCAAAGCAAAGTAACAATCCGCGAACAGTCATTGTCCTTATAAAAATTTCCACTCCATTTTCTGACACAATAAACCAAATATACTTCTGGCAATAATTGCAATAACATGGCAAAAAGGATTCTATACCAAACATTTTTTCAGCTGAAAGAGTTGACCCAAATAAACAATGTGTACTTATTGAAGCATTTAAAAACTTTTTCTATGATGGTGTATATCACAAATCTTTAAATTTTCACGGAACACTTTCGTGATTTTATAGTATATATAGACATTAATAATAAATCAATAAGATGAAACAAACATTTATTATCAAATTGTAATTATGTAAAATATACCAGCGGCTCTAGTTTCAAATTGGCACAGTATGTTGATTAAATCATATGAGTCTTATATTAATTTTCATAATTTTTTACGGACACTTATTGATCTTCTTCGGAACACCACGGAACATAGTTAATACATATTCCACGGAACATAGTTTCCGAAACGCTGACTTAGTGTATGTGATCATAATATCCGTCCATATTTACAGTAAAACAGAAGTTGCCTTCTCATTTTAAAAATAGAAAATTTTAACTGCTATCAAAAATACTAAAATTTCTATGATATAATACATATCATAGAAATCAGTACCGTAACATAAAAACATGAAGCAAATACGAAGAGAAACCAATAGGAAACCATGACATAATAAAACCTTATCGCTACGGAAAATTACCCACTGATATGAATGAGCGGAAATATAATCTGGTGATTTAATTAAATAATACTGTATATAACGACGAATACACCTCCGATCTCGTAAAGGGAATCCCAACATCATTGAGGGAATTGTAAAATGGCATCCATTATTACGGTACAGCGCTATCTGAGGAATTTGTCTTTTTAGAGGAACTACAATTTCAATTTAATTTTTATTCTTTAAATTTTAAATTATTAATAACAACAAATAATTTCGCAGACATCTAAAAATTAGACCTTTCTAAAAATATCCTATTTATAGAAAGGAAAATTAGACTTTTCTAATTATACCATACATATATAGAAATAGGTACAGTAGTTCGACTGAAAAAAGGGACATCCAGTCAGCCAGCCACGTTTGACTATTAATAAATAAAAATTTATTGTAATTTTAATTATTTTCGATAATTATCCTGTTGATGTAGAATTATATATCATCCTTTATTCACTCCATTTAATTCTGTTATATGTTATTAGAATATAACGAAAATTTATTTCTGAATCGAATAATTGATATATAAGCAAGGCAGAAATTTTTTCTTCTCTTTTGGAACCGTTGAAACTTTTTATTTTATCGAATGGTAATAGATACGTAAACTTCATAAATAAATTTATTTATTTTATTTTTTCTACATTGAAATATCTCCGAGTACGGTTTCGTTTCGTGGCAAAAATGTCTTTCTCCAATTAAAACTACCGTATAATTGAGGTCGATTATCCGAACTAATTGGGCCAAGTTTTGTTAATCAAATAAATGGAATAACTGATAAGCATACTTAAGAATACTCAGTTTAATTGAAAAATGTGTTACTAAGGCTAAAATTCAAGTTTACACTAGCGTATTTTTTCAATTAAAAATGTATACAATATTTTTATATGAATTTTTCAGTGAATTTCAGATTTTTACGATATCCGTTTTTCAAATATTTTTTAACAATATATATAAGATGGAATGGGGTAAGGGCGTAGTTGAGAGAAGTGCATTATCGGGCTTTTTTTATTATAAAATAATCAAAATTTTGCTATTTGATATTGTAGTATTCTACAAGAAGATTTTCTACATTGAAATATCTTCGAGTACGGTTTCGTTTCGTGGCAAAAATGTCTTTCTCCAATTAAAACTACCGTATAATTGAGGTCGATTATCCGAACTAATTGGGCCAAGTTTGGTTAATCAAATAAATGGGATAACTGATAAGCATACTTAAGAATACTTAGTTTAATTGAAAAATGTGTTACTAAGGCTAAAATTCAAGTTTACACTAGCGTATTTTTTCAATTAAAAATGTATACAATATTTTTATATGAATTTTTCAGTGAATTTCAGATTTTTACGATATCCGTTTTTCAAATATTTTTTAACAATATATGTAAGATGGAACGGGGTAAGGGCGTAGTTGGGAGAAGTGCATTATCGGGCTTTTTTTTATTATAAAATAATCAAAATTTTGCTATTTGATATTGTAGTATTCTACAAGAAGTTAATATCGACCTATCGACATAGATACGATGAATGATGCGAATCCAGTATTTACATCGACTCTTACAAACGCGTTCGCGTCGGAACAGCCCGCAAAAATTTGACAGCATTTTAAAAGTGCAATAATTCTTAAGATAACTTCATATTAAGATATTTTTTAGTAAGTACGAAGAATATTGATTAAGGTTTATATTACGTTATTTTAAAAGTGCAATAATTCTTAAGATAACTTCATATTAGGAGATATGTAAGTATGAAGAATATTGATTAAAGTTTACATTAAATGAACAATATTTTTTGACATTTCAAAATTTTTTGAGAAAAACTTGTACGAAGAATATTGATTAAGGTTTACATTACGTATACAATATTTTTGACATTTCAAAATTTATCAAGAAAAAGCCTGGTACGTTCTTGCCCCGTAAATGCTGTTACCTGGGGAAAGTGCAGATCTACAACTTGAGGTAATCGTATAGACTGTTCTGGCCTCATAACCCGTTCAATTTTATTTTTCCGTGTTCTACATTTTAATCTGTTTATTAACTTCTTTTTCTAGCATATAACATGGTTCGCAGGAACGCATCGCGTCCGAACAGCCCGCAAAAATTTGACAGCATTTTAAAAGTGCAATAATTCTTAAGATAACTTCATATTAAGATATTTTTTAGTAAGTACGAAGAATATTGATTAAGGTTTATATTACGTTATTTTAAAAGTGCAATAATTCTTAAGATAACTTCATATTAGGAGATATGTAAGTATGAAGAATATTGATTAAAGTTTACATTAAATGAACAATATTTTTTGACATTTCAAAATTTTTTGAGAAAAACTTGTACGAAGAATATTGATTAAGGTTTACATTACGTAGACAATATTTTTTGACATTTCAAAATTTATCAAGAAAAACCCTGGTGCGTTCTTGCCCCGTAAATGCTGTTACCTGGGGAAAGTGCAGATCTACACCTTGGGGTAATCGTATAAACTGTTCTGGCCTCATAACCCGTTCAATTTTATTTTTCCGTGTTCTGCATTTCAATCTGTTTATTAACTTCTTTTTCTAGCATATAACATGGTTCGCAGCTTCGACAGAAAATCCAGCAGGGGGCGATTATTCAAAAGAAATGAACTGCATACAAACTTTGTCCGAGATGACGACTGATAGATGAAAAAATATCAATTAAAAGTTTTGTATAAACAATTTTTTATTCGATAAAAAACATTTTGTCATATTTCACTACATCATCCCTAACATCTGTCAAGGGAAGGACAAAAACTCCGTCCCCCCTTCTGTATGTTAAAGCCGATCAAAATCAGCTTTAACATACAGGTTGGAGGTTATCAAAAAGTGACTCGTGTAAAAGGGTTTAGATCATTATGCCTTCGTTTTTAAAAATGTCGAGGTCAAATGTCATGACGCCGGACCGCACCACTTATAAACTTAAAAAAAGAAACTTTTTCAATCAAAGTGGTGGCGTAGTGGTTAAGACGCTTGGTTACGCAACTGAACGTTGTGAGTTCGAGTCTCGCTTACATCTTTTTTTACAAGTGAATAAATTAAAATATTACTAGCAATAAAACTTCAGATAAAATAATTTTTTTTGTCATAGTTACGTATGGGATAGCAACAATTCGACGAGTTATTTTGGTCATAGTTACGTATGGGATAGCAACAATTCGACGAGTTGTATAATAGTTACATATGGGATAGGGCCAATTCGACAAGTTGCTTCTATCCCACACGTAAAGAGGCTTAGAGCGCAAATGGATATATTAGACATCACCACATCATCCCTAACATCTGTCAAGGGAAGGACAAAAACTCCGTCCCCCCTTCTGTATGTTAAAGCCGATCAAAATCAGCTTTAACATACAGGTTGGGGGTTATCAAAAAGTGACTCGTGCAAAAGAGTTTAGATCACTATGCCTTCGTTTTTAAAAATGTCGAGGTCAAATGTCATGACGCCGGACCGCACCACTTATAAACTTAAAAAAAGAAACTTTTTCAATCAAAGTGGTGGCGTAGTGGTTAAGACGCTTGGTTACGCAACTGAACGTTGTGAGTTCGAGTCTCGCTTACATCTTTTTTTACAAGTGAATAAATTAAAATATTACTAGCAATAAAACTTCAGATAAAATAAAGTTTTTTTATCATAGTTACATATGGGATAGAGCCAATTCGACCAGTTGCTTCTATCCCACACGTAAAGAGGCTTAGAGCGCAAATGGATATATTAGACATCACCCAACACACAGCGAATTACGACAATTAGAGAGAGAGAAAGAGATCGAATAATAATTGAAAAGTGATTTTGCCAAACGTAACTATGACAAGAAATCTTGCTTTTATCTGAAATTTTATTGTTAGTAGTATTTTAATTTATTCACTCGAAAAAACAAGGTACGTAAGCGAGACTCGAACTTACAAGGATCAACTCCGCAGAAAAGCGTTTTAACTACTACGCCGCTGTTTGTTGAATGAGTAGCAGTTTTTTAGGCATATAAGCGGCGCTGTCCGACTTTATGACATCTGACCTCTATTTTTTTAAAAAACGAAGGCATAGCGACCTAAACCTTTTTACACGAGTCACTTTTTGACGGCCCCAACCTGTAGATTAAAGCCGATCGAAATCGGTGGGACGGAGTTATCCTCTCACATTTCAAGAAATTCAATCCTTATTTATTTAACAAAGAATAACTCTATAACGAAACAAGCTATATTAATGCGGTAAAAAGCATTTTATAGTATATTTGTTCTTAATTCTGCTCATAACGATACAAGCTATATTAATGCGGTAAAAAGCATTTTATAGTATATTTGTTCTTAATTCTGCTCGTGCCAAATAGAGTGCATAAATAAACATCAGAGCTTTCTTAACTTCCACGTATGCTCTTACCCCGTTTCGGGATAAGTGCGGGTAGCTGACATTTTGTAAGATTTTCTCGCAAATGTAAAATCTTCTAGGATGCACGTGCCAATTAGAGTGCGTAAATAAACTTCAGAGCTTTCTTAACTTCCGCGTATGCTCTTATCCCGTTTCGGGGTAAGTGCGGGGAGCAGACATTTTGTAAGATTTTGTCGCAAATATAAAATCTTCAAAAGGACGAATTATACGGCAATCGCTGTGGAATGCAATTTTTAATGATCCTGCCTAATATTTATACGATCGGTTAAAATACCGGTTTACGGAAAATTCGCCCCCTGCATTTCGCCTCCGACAATTCGCCCCCTACATTATCTTCTAGGATGAATTATACGGCAATAGCTGTGGAATGCAATTGTTAATGATCCTGCCAAATATTTAGACGATCGGTTAAAATATCTTCGTTTAAAGCCCAACTTTGTAAGAACCGCTCAGCACTTGCCCCACTCTAGTTTAAATTTAATTAATTTCAATCTTAATAACGACAATCGAGAAAACAGAATCATGTGAAAATTTTTTCTAAAAAAAAACATAAATTTGTATTTGCTCAGCTTCTTTTCAATAATAGTCAACAAAATATAAGAATACAACGCGTTGATCAACAATTTTTCATAACAATAATTCTTAGTTTTCATCTGTAATTTGCTTTAAAACTGTGGATAACTAAAATTGATTCATTACCATTCCGATCAATATGAGCGATACTTCATCAGATCAGAATACCATCGTTTAAAGCCCAACTTTGAAGAACCGCTCAGCACTTACCCCACTCTACTTTAAATTTAATTAATTTCAATCTTAATAACGACAACCGAGAAAACAGAATCATGTGAGAAATTTTTCTAAAAAAGACATAAATTTGTATTTGCTCAGCTTCTTTTCAATAATAATCAACAAAATATAAGAAAACAACGCGTTGATCAACAATAATTCTTAATTTCCATCTGTAATTTGCTTTAAAACTGTGAATAACTAAAATTGATTCATTACCATTCCGATCAATATGAGCGATACTTCATCAGATCAGATGATAGTCAGAGGTGAAGATGGCTTAGAAGTCGTAACAAAAATATCAAAACTTATTGAGAATTATCCAACGGTAGTTCTAAAACTAATTCAAAAGAGCGATTCATCGGAAATTTCTCTGGATTTGCCATTACCTTCAGAGCCAATTAATAATCTAATGAGGTATATTAAAAATTCTGAATTCATATCAAATTTTTAAACCGTACTTCTAAAACTAATTCAAAAGAGCAATTCATCGGAAATATCTCTGGATTTGCCATTACCTTCACAGCCAATTAATAATCTAATGAGGTATATTAAAAATTCTGAATTCATATCAAATTTTTAAAAAATTGAATTAATTTTGATTCCAAAATTCTTCTCTTAAAAGCATAAATCAGATATGGTATATTACTTCTGAGATTTATTATTTTATGCATTTATTGTAGATTTCTTCAAACGTGAGAAATATTTCTCAATTCACCTGAAGACGCATTTCTCATCATGGATATGATTAATGGATGTAAACTACAATTATTAGAGGAGCAGTGTAAAATATTTATCTCCGATCGTTTAAATCCTCATATTGTCTGCCATATTTATCATATTGCTTGTCAGATGAGAGACATTCAATTCCAATATAAATGTTGGAAAAATTCGACACTGAATGGGAAGAAATTTTTTCAACAGAAGAATTCTTTCGCTGCGATGATAAAATATTTATCTCCGATCGTTTAAATCCTCATATTGTCTGCAACATTTATCATATTGCCTGTCAGATGAGAGACATTCAATTACAATATAAATGTTGGAAAAAATTCGACACTGAATGGGAAGAAATTTTTTCAACAGAAGAATTCTTTCGCTGCGATGAAGAAGTAATTCTTTTGTATTTGCGTCGTCCAATATATGAATCTCTATCGGAAGAGAGACTTTTTTCAGGTATTTATGATTGGAGCGAAAGAAAATGTGCAGGAAGATTTCTACAACCATCTGGCTCCAAAACAGTTCCTGTCCAGACAAAGAAAGAAGAAACAATAAGACGTATAATGGAACCGTTATTTTCTTTCATACGTTTTCTTGCAATAGAAGAAAAATATCTAGAACAAACTCTCTTTACATTAGGTATTTAAACAACAGAAGAAATTCAAGAAATACGGCGATTTCGTATAGATGAAGAGAATACAGTGTTACCAGTTACAATTTGTAAAAGCAAATTGAAGAGAACTAAAGAAGTTTATGATACGTTATTTGAACATAAAATACATCGTAATTTACATTATAAGAAATCGAAACGAGTAATGCCATGTCATGAATTCTTTTCTCAAATTTTTGTAGAGGAAGATTGTTTTCTGACTGAAATTCAAATGCCAATTTCTTATGAAGATATAAGTGAAATATCAGTAGGCATTAGTGGAAAAAATATTATTAATAATCAATATTTAGGAGAGATATCTGATAAATGTAACAACAATGGTATTATAAAATTGAGAGAACCTTTCTTTCTAAAAAACAAAATGGAATATCAGTTTCAAGTCAAAATTTCAAATGAAGATATACAGAGATATTTCATACGTATTTCAGCGGATGCGGAATCTTTCATAACAGATGAAGATTTTAATAGATTGATTAACAGAAAGTGGTCAGACGATAGAAATAGATGGAATTATTACTATTTTCTCGTGACCTTATATTTCTGATAACCGATGAAAATATACAAATACATATATTCGGATATTAATTTAAAATTTGAAATTGTTATTTCGGTAGACATATATAAAATCTCGCATATTTCTCTTCTCCGCAATGCACTGCTATTTATCCATGAAAAAGTTCTTTTAAATTATCGGTATTATAGTAAAATTATGCAGTATCATTGAAATCATAAAATATCTGTAAACTTCAAAAAATATATATACTTATGTCAAGTTGTGTCATCATTTTATCATTTTAATATTTAATTAAATACAAACTTTCATAGAATACACACAATTTCAAAAATTCCTAATTCGTCAATTCTTTTTAATTACATCGTTTGAACTTTTGAAAATAATATGAATTTGAATATGAAATTAGATGTTTTTTTTCCCATTATGTTTATTCTATATTGAATGCAATTAATGCCATTCAATTTAGAATAAATATAGAATAATTACTCTATACTGGAATAAACAATATCAACAAATTTGTTTTTTTTTTAAAGTATTATAAAAAATCCAATCAATCAGTACACTAGAAGAAAATAAAATGCTGTCGGAGTTTAAGCGTAAATGCAAACACAGAGCGTAATAACGACTATTTTCATTAAATGCGTATGCTGCACAGGGTCCGTTACACTCCCGGTTTTAATGTCCCACCAGGTTAAATGATATTGAAATTTTGCGCGAAATAGTAGCGTAACTTCAAAACGTGAATCCAAAAACGGGCAGGTAACACATTCGTACTCTACTTTTCTGCTAGAACTCGATCCAATTGATAAATTTCTTATCTGGTCATTGCAATCATAATAAAAGATTCGAGTTATTTAGGTTTCTATTAAACAGGTGATTTTCCGGCATTTTAACCAGTAGTTTTTGAAACGATGTCCGGAATTATACTATATTTCTCATAGAAACACCATACAAGCTCCTTACGATTCACTTGATGCTGTTTAAATGGTATAGTTGCCTCTGTTCGTGTGTCTTCAATATTTCGGTTTCTCTAGAAGTATCGCAGGAAGTGAAGGATCTCGTGCGCAAACCCAGGTTGCTATTCCGTTTGTTGATGCAAAATTCCAAAACCGATTTGAGAGCAAGATCATAGCATTATCATCGATATGTTTCTATATGGGCCACACGTCTCGGATATTGCCTTTCCATGAGCACAAACAGTTGCTTCAGTGGTATTCGTTTAGTCACCGAAGCTAAATCTTAGAGACTATGATGATCGATGATTAACTCTACATGTTCGACTGTGGTATTTTCTGCATCCCATCCGATAACAATAGTGTCATCAGATATTTTATTCAGTCTCGATAGGTTATAGTAAACATCCATGTGAATTGTTAATTTCTTACAGATGTTTCATTTTTGTTTATACAAACTCAAAATCCAAATAAAAATTGGACCATGTACAATGCAAAGATTTTAGATATTTTTGACTAATTATATACTGATTTTTAGCTGAATATTTAAGAAATTGCACATAAATTGTAATAAATATACTTAACGTATTAATTCTTTATTTCTACAAGCATTTTTACTTGATATACTAAATAATCAATAGTGTCCATCAGATATTTTATTCAGTCTCGATAGGTTATAGTAAACATCCATATGAATTGTTAATTTCTTACAGATGTTTTATTTTTGTTTATACAAACTCAAAATCCAAACAAAAAATTGGACAATGTACAATGCAAAGATTTTAGATGTTTTTGACTAATTATATACTGATTTTTAGCTGAATATTTAAGAAAATTGCACATAATTTGTAATAAACATACTTAACGTATTAATTCTTTATTTCTACAAGCATTTTTACTTGATATACTAAATAATCAAAATTTTGACTGTTAGACCAAACGTTTTTAAAATTTTAGAAATTTAACATTATAAATGAAAGTTACAGAAAAATATAAAATACATGAATTATAATAAATAATTGAATTTTATTTCTGGAGAAAATAATGAAATTTTAAGTAACTTTTATGGAATATTTACTTAATCATTATGAATGAAAGTTACAGAAAAATATAAAATACATGAATTATAATAAATAATCGAATTTTATTTCTGGAGAAAATAATGAAATTTTAAGTAACTTTTATGGAATATTTACTTAATGTATCAAAAAATATTACTTACGAAACATTAATAACATGATAATCGAAATTTTTATTAAGGAAGAATTAAGTATTTTAATCATACAGCTTCTAACTAGAAAATTTTATATAAAAAATCTTACCAACACTTGCAATTTTCATGTTTCAGAAAAAATTCTTAAAAATTGGAGAGAGTAACAAATAAATAGAAACGTTTGAAGTTATGCAATGTTGCACGATCATAAATTTTACACATTTATTTTATATTTCGTTTGGGACATGAAACAAAGTGTTTCTATGTTCACATTTACTGTATATATAATTCTCACGCAGCCTGCAACTTAAAAATGAACGTATAAGTATCTTAAAAGACTGATATTATAATCAATATAGCGCATTCATAACCGGCAAACAGTGATTATAATAGCGAATATTTTCCGTTACTAGAGTTAGTTTTTCACCGATATTTGCATATAACACCTTGATAATTAAATACAAAAAAAGATTCTACCAGGAAGAACTAGCAACGATTCTATTGCTTCAAATTTCATTATCATTTTTCGGAGTCCTGTAAAATTGATCGAATCTCTTCGATGGACTCTCATTTTGAAATTTTGAGAAAAGGATTTGATTAGAAGTAAAATATCAAAACTAATTTTTTGCCTAAAATTAATTTATGGTCAATAAAACATGATCCTAACTGAAATAGATGGCTCGATCGCTTGCAGTAACCGCTTCTAATGAAATGCACATAAATTATCGAGAAAGCTATTTTTTCGTACGCGACTATAGCATGCTGCATTTCCTTCTAAGGAATATACTTTGATTCAATTTTTTTTTCACTAATATAATAAAGTATTTTACGTGTAATGCGGCTTAAATCAGAGTTTGATTTAAAAAATCCTAGTAGGAAATCCGAATTATATGTCCAAATTATAAAATAATTACATAATTTTGACTTAGGCGTGATCTCTTGGGGATGTATTTTCCTGTTCCCGAGGGTCTTGCTACATGACATAGATGGCACGATCGCTTGCAGTAACCGCTTCTAATGAAATGCACATAAATGATCGAGAAAGCTATTTTTTCGTACGCGACTATAGCATGCTGCATTTCCTTCTAAGGAACATACTTTGATTCAATTTTTTTGTCACTAATATAATAAAGTATTTTACGTATAATGCGGCTTAAATCAAAGTTCGATTAAAAAAATCTTAGTAGAAAATCCGAATTATATGTTCAAATTATAAAATAATTACAAAATTTTGACTTAGGCGTGATCTCTTGGGGATGTATTTTCCTGTTCCCGAGGATCTTGCTACTGTCCCATTGAAGAATATACTGTCGTTTGTTCTTAAGACAGGCCTTCTTCTGGGATGATTTGATTCGGGGGTGCACAATAGACCACTATTGATCGCGGTGCTTGGGCTGGGTAGGCTCCTCCCTTTTCTACTACTACTACTAATTATAATTTCAGAAAAACAATATAATTATTATTAATATATTAAATTTCATAAGAAAAGAATAACAAGAGTTGTATAGAATTTGAGGAATATGAGATTGTATATTATAATTATATGACTTTTTCTATTTTATTGTGGCATTAAATTATGCAGCAAAATGTTTTTAGTAGAAAATAATTACTTTTATTATTTTTCATCAAATTAAAAAGGGAAAACACTTGAAGAAACTGAATTGGAATTAATGAAATAATCAACATATTATAAAGTTCGTTCGGCATAAATATTTCGGATCGTACAAGCAAACAAAACTTTCATTTTCGCATTAATGTTTTCATATTATTTTATAATATTTGAGTCAAAAAAGAAACTATAATATTTCCTAATCTTCATACTTGCTAATGTCAGTTGAAGCACAGAACAATAAATTAAGTTTTAATTAGTGGCAAATTGTGTTTCCAAATTCCGACATTTTGAATTCCTCAGGAATCGAGAACAGGAAATCGTATTTCCCGAGAATTCCCGAAACGATATTTTTTATTTAATTTCCGTTAACTGTCTATAATAATGTATAAGAGTAAATATTAATAAACAGAAAAGCCGTAGAAAAATGGGACAACCGGAGTTTGTGACTACGGCGCAGTCCTGCAAAGGTTTCCAGCACTTACTTATGCAAAATGTTGTAGCAAAATTTGAGTAAATAAAATTTTCTAGATGGAGATCAACCGGAATTTCATAACTAGTGCATCCCTTGACTAGAGCGCATAAAAGCGGTCACTATGGTATCATTTTGGCTAGGTTTCTGTTATATTTCGGTTTTTTTTTCAAAATATAATCAATGTAATTAATGCAAACTTTATTTAACTGAATTATATAGCATACAGTGACTTTTATACGAACTCACTGTATACTATAAGATCATAACACAATGTATTAACGTTCCCAATCTCATTTAAATGTTTTATTTATTAAATTAAACATTAATAGAAAACAAATTAAAATATTATCCGTTTGAAAATTAAAAAAATACTTTAAATATATAAATATATTTATCATTTTTAAAAAGAAACTTTAAGAAACATAGAGCATAATCGCACAATCGGATAATCTGCTCTTCACTTTGTAATAAATATACTTGAAGCGGAAAAATTTCTTTCATTTTCTTTCAATACTCACATGCATCACAATCGTCAGCCACAAACAAACTGATCGAATGTGGTTGGTAGTATCGGCCGTCACTTTGTGGAAACGATTTATCGTGGAGAACAGAAACAGCTTATGTTTACACAGAAACATATTTATTTTCACAACTTAAGATTTGAATACAATGGCATATTAAGATAATCTTCCATAGATTTCCGTGGTTAGTTCACCTGAAGATGAATTTGTAGTCAAATCCTGGATTGTGAAAATAAATATTTTTCTGTTTTTCACGATCAAATGTGTCAATTTACGAGAGCTAAAATTAGCTGGTCATGTGTAATCTGATTCTGGTGTCACGCGTCGATTTCTGATGGTGTGTAATAGTGTAATGCACTGTAACTTTAAATAGCGATAAATATGAAAAATGTCTAAAATATATTCATTGTGAGTAATATATTTATTTTCCTTTTGTGGGTATTACTGGATTGTAGGAGCCGATTTTCTCGATTTCTCTACCAATTTTACTCGAAAACGGGAAAACGGCAGAAAGAAATTTCCTTCATTAACTAGTGGCAAAGGAGTTTACTTTGTCACTAGTTAATCAAGGATGTATAAATTCATTATCATTTAATCAATTTTCAATTACAAGATATGTCATGTAGGATGAAAATAAATATGGAATATTTTAATTATTATTGTATATTATTAAAAGTATAAAGTAACAGTGAAATAAATTTGATTCCAGGACTGAGCTTCTGCTATGACATGGTAAGGCAATTCTTCGGATTTGTATAAAAAAGCTTCTTTTTTAATGAAAATCATTCCTCTGTTAACTTCTTCATATGGAATTCTAATTCTCAATTCATATTGCATATCCTTTTCAAAAATAAACCATCTTGCAGTTTTATAATCCCATTCTGATTAGAAGTCAACATCAAATCAATCATATTCGTATCACTTAATTTCAAACTTCCTGTGAAAATCACATTAATATCTTGGCCATTGATGACATATATTGGAATCTCTATTTCAGTGATAAAACAATCCTTCTCTACCCAAATATCACAAAAAAATTGCTGAAGTTCCAGAAGTTTATCTTCCAAATAATGTATATCGCAGTAGTTCTTATATATAAATAAAGTTCGATAAATATCTTTAGTTCTCATCTTGTTTGTATTGCAAATTGTGTTTGGCCAAGGTGCCCAAAATACTTTTCTCTTATATAAAGTAATCGCCTCAATTTCTTTAGGATTTAATATATTTAACTTGAAAACAATGTTTTCTAGAATTCTCCAGGGCATGACCAAAAATCTTATAAAAGGCAGAAATGGTTTAATGATTTCTCTAAGTCCAACTTTTTCACTTAACATTTGCTTTAGAGACATTTCAGAAGATAGTCGCTGTTTTATTTTACGCTCTCTTATTTTACACCACATATAAACGGCTAAAAACAGATTCGTTTCTGTTAAGGACTCGTAGATAGGTCGAGATAAATAGGTAAAAATGATCTTTTCTTCGCAATTCAGGAATTCGGGATGGAAAAACACTTCTTTCCATGATATGTCGAACATTTTCCAGCAATGAAACTGAACAATTAAATCTCTTTGCTTGTAGGCAAACTCACAAATATTGCAGACGTTTTCAGGTTTCATTTCACGTATAAGATAAACTTGACAATTCCTTTTCATTGTTTGCAGTCCGTATAACATGCTAATTCTGTACATCTTAAATGCATCTTGTATTGAAGTTAAAAGAAGTTCTCCTATATCTATGAAACTAAAACAGAAACATAATTGTAAAACAATATTTTTATATTAACTGTTTTTTTGAATAAGACAAAATATTATATAGTTAGGAATATTAGTATTTACGAATGTAAAATTTAATTTTCAGTTTTCACAGAATTTCCAAAACACTTCAATAATTTTAAGTTATGTTATAAGAAAACGTTTTAGAAACCAATGTAATGCAAAATTTACACAGTTATCTAATTTATTTTGGTGATATTTTAAAAATGGTAGCGATTACAAAAAATTCCTCGCTTTATATTCGAAACTTTTCATTAAAATTTGAGAAATAAAAAATAACAATTGTTCTGATACTGAAATATATTACAACACAGAGCATATAAAATTATTTTAGTACTTTTGGAGAAAATGGCAGCAGGATTTAAGTTACGAGCAATCCAATTTACGAACAAAATCTACGTTTAAATTATCATCTTGACTAGAAAAGCGCATGTATTATACATAAATACATTTTAAAATTTAATCGAAATTTAAAATAAAAAATTTATCACTTTTTATTAATGTGGATAAAAATGTTTAGATATAAGCAATATTTGATAAAAAGTGATATTTGCAATTAAAATAATAAAAGATTATTTCTTCTCTTTAATTTAATCGAAATTTAAAATAAAAAATTTATTACTTTTTATTAATGTGGATAAAAATGTTTAGATATTAGCAATATTTGATAAAAAGTGATATTTGCAATTAAAATAATAAAAGATTATTTCTTCTCTTAATAGTGATTTGCTTGCAAGTACACGAACCATTTTCCACTGTTTCTTACATTCTCTTTCTCTGATTTATTTAAAAATTAAACGAATAAATTCTTAATTAATTATAGCAAAATTTATTAATTTATTCAAAATATTAAGACCTAATACTGGATGATTAAATTAACTGATCGTGTTCTCTGCTCCATGAAGCCGTTCTAAATAACATATGACCCTACCTGCTAAATATGTTAACTAGGGAAGGAGTTGAGATATCCAATGAAATATAAAATACCTGTAGTTAAAATTTTCATCATCAGGAAAAAATATTGCGCTTTAAGGATGAAAAACATATTAAGAAATGCAGCATTACCAGAATAAGTTTTCATCATTCAAAAAAATTATTACTGAACTACAATATGTACTCCGTTCAAGTCTATTACACGTCAAGTAAATAAAACTGCGTGATCAAAGATCGCTCAAAGTATTTCCTGTGAAATGTCTGTTATTTGCGGATTTATATCTGATTTCAAATCAGCTACACATCATACTCCTCTGTCATACACTGGATTTTTCAACTATCCCACAAGCAATAACAGAAGTTCAAGTTTGAAGCATGTGGAAGCATATAGTAAACTGTTGGCTATTAGATGCTTATTGCCGAAGTTGGCACAGAGCAATTCTTTTACTTGTCCATAATATCCCGTTAGATAATACCGAATTCATCTACTGGTCGGCAATATGCGACGTTTTTCCATTTTGCATGAAGATAGTAGACAATAAACATTCTCTTTTTTTTTGTAAAATAGGAATCACATGCTGAGCAACAAGGTTACGGTCACGTACCCTGCCGGATTGCAATTTTTATTAAAAAGTTGGACTATGCGAGGTATTTCTGTATATTTGAACAATGATTCTGTGGAAACTTAAAACAATAAAGAATTCTTCTAAAATTTCTTTGATATAACTTAACAACCATATCTTTCAATAAAAATCAAATAAATTCGTATCAGTACGTTACCGTATTACTATGTTACGTAACTCGAAGAAAAATTTATCAAGAATTAAATTAGCAGAGAATCCACACCATACATTCTCATAGACGAAATGCAATAGCCCTTCTTTACAACATGTGAATCAGATATACGCCATATGTGACAATTCTGTACCTGCTATGCAAAATAATAACAAACAACTACACTGCTCCTACTAATAAAAAATGCACCTCCTTAGTTTATAGTATATTTACAAGCCATATGCTGTCAACATCCATCATCGACATATACCAATGAACAAAATCCATGCAAGCCTGTGAGTCTCGCACTTTTAATTGTTGCACCATATGGATCATGTATGAGTACTAGTGTAAAATACATGCAGCACTTTTCGAACAGTGGACCAAGGGATAGATAAATCATGTATCTCATGGGCACTGGGTGAAAAACTTTGGATACCTATAGCACCGTCAGCCACAACACCAGCTAATTCCACTTTTAATTGTTGCACCATATGGATCATGTATGAGTAATAGTGTAAAATACATGCAGCACTTTTTGAACAGTGGACCAAGGGATAGATAAATCATGTATCTCGTGGGCACTGGGTGAAAAACTTTGGATACCTATAGCACCGTCAGCCACAACACCAGCTAATTTGTGAAAAATTTCCCTGGAAATCGACCGTCAGTCACTTTCTAATGCCACACTCAAAACTTTAATATCTTTGCATACATAATCATGTTCTTTACCATTTTAAGACATGGAACCTTTCCACATGCTTTTCAATCCCCGATATATTATCAGTATAGCCATACATACTATTGTTGCCATTCTGATCATATAACTTAGTAATTATGAACAGTCTTTTTTTCTGAAAAGCTTGATGATAATCGCAGAATAGTATGCTTTGCTATGATCTACTGTAATTTATATTTAACGATTAGTTTCGCAGTTTGCATACTTTTACTTGGATAAATTTTTCTGTGGTGAAAGTTTGAACTATTTTATATTAATCAGAAAATTGAATTCATGATCTAATTAGCATATATACAAGGATATAATATCATATGTTGATTAAAACCATTCCCAACAGCTCTATGTGTAATCATTTAATTTATAAACTGCATATATATTATAATATAAAGATATCGTTTTTTGAATTTTGATTCACAGTAAAAATTCTTTTCGAATAATTCTTTTAAACTACTTCACATTTGCAACATTGCTTACTAAATATGTAAAAATGACTTACAACGTAAACTTATTTATGAAAAATATAAATTATTATATTAGTTGTTTCATGCTATATTTTACGAAGTCTTGCATCAATTAACGAAAATATTTCAATAATTCTTAAAAAGTTTCTCTAATTTCAATAAACATTTTAAAATTCTGACCGAAATTTCACGGAATTTAATGACACATTTGAAAATGATACAGAAGTTTGCATAAATTCGAAAAAAAACAACCATTTCATAATGTGTACAAATATGATAGAAAATAAGTAACAGATTTAAAAATATGGTAAAATGTTTAAAAAATTGTAGAAAACATATCAGAATTAATAAAATTTAATAATATACCACTATAGAAGAGAACATACAAATCATTATTTGGAACATAGATGTTTACAAATTTCTTTATTATATAGATGCATATCAATTTACATCATTCCAGCTATTATCAACCAGCTTTTAAATAATATTATATATATTATATTTACCAGCATATTCTCCTCTCCTGAATCGTATAGAACAGTAGGGGATAGCTATTGTAAGGGAGCATGAAAGAATCAACAGAAACATCATTTTTGAATCAGACAAACAAAAAATAAATTCAAATGGTTGTTCGAAAAACGAAACAGCAAAAGAATATAAATACGTATATTCCTGTATTTAGAAATTCTCTTCTGTAGCTATTTGAAAGACAAAATATTGATCTCGGTTAGTGAGTGAAAAAAAAATTGCGAGTTGCGATATCTTCAATGGCAGATTTAAGAGAATTTATGCTGAAAAACAGGCCACTAAATATTATTTTGTATTAAATATGTATTCTATTTTTCGTTTATTTTGTATGATTTATTTAATTGTATTAAATAGAATTACACCATAAAAATATATATTTTTATAAATAAGAACTTTATTTATACAAAATATGGTATATTGTTTTGTAGCAATAAATTGTCAACTGAAAGTATTTATAAAACTACTGTTATGAAAATGAACGGGCGTACTAATTTCTTATGAAAAGTGAAGCACAGATAAAGTTTAGAAACTACTGCTAAAGAAGAAATCTTCTCTTCATTTAAAAGTAAACAGTAAAGAGTAAAAGTAAAGAGTATTAAAAGTAATCCATAAACATAACCCAAGAGTCAGAAGCACTGATAAAATGAAATATTTAATAGGTCCCATCATAACTTTAATGAACAGACAGCAGTTTATGATCGAAGCATCAGTGTTGCCATTCATCCCCTACCTATTTTCATGACTTGTCACACTTTTATCTTCTCTAGAATTAAAACAAAGCTCAAAGGTGATGGAAATAAGTCGTTTTCGGTAATTTCTATATTTATATCAGAAAATATTTAAAAAAATATAATATACCATTTTGTGCAAATCATTCACTTTCTATTGTTTGGAAGCGATGAGATAAATCAATTAAAAAATAACAGTCTGGATAAGTTTGTTTCCTTTATTTGTGAAAATGAGGAAAACAAAGTCATCCAGATTATTATTTTCTTTATTGATTCATTTTATAATTTTTAATTAAATGAAATGATTTTAATAGGGTACTTTATGAAAAGATTTTTTCTTTATTTTCTCTAAATGTTTCTTTACTACTAGGAATATTTCTTCTTCGAATTTTCAAAATATTTGTCTAATTATTTGAACGTTGTTCTCAATATTTTGAAATGTCATTGTTCATTTTTATTAATTTTTGAAATTTTTGCGTTAATTATGCAAAATCTATTATAGAGAATAGATGTAGTTGAATATAGATGTTTGTATTCTTTGCTATTATTATTTATTCGTGACAGCAAACGTAAATTTTAAAAATAATCTACACTTTTAAGTTACTTATAAATAGTAATTTTAAAGTTTTATAATTTTTGTGATTTTCAACATTACTTAAACATTTAAACATAAAATGAATCATACCTGACGAACTGTACAAGTGAACTAAAAGGAATTCCTAAATCAAGTTCAAATCTAGATAAACTGGCATTATATCTGATGCTTCTATCCAGGGTTGGACATTTGTCAGTTAATTTCGATTTAGATACGTAAATTTCTCTACCATCTTCACATAATATAAATAATTGATCAGTTTGAGAAGCCATGTCGAAAAGTAAACGAAAAATTTTTTTATTTAAAAATTATATTTTCATATTTTATATTTAAATCTATCACTGGTTCAAACGAAATAAATTATTGTTTACTTCGTCAATTATTAATTGAATTATTATTTTTTCTCAGATAATTGTTGAAAACTGAGTTTTGTTGCATTTCTATAAATTTATTATTTTATTTTTCTTTGAGGTTTTATTCTTTTAAACGTTTTTAAACGTTTAAAAAGAATAAACCTCAAAGAAAAATAAAAGAATAAATTATATGCTGAATCATTTACTTATTTACTTATTTCATAAGTAAATAAGTAAATGATTCAGCATATAATTTAGTATATATATATAGGGGGTGTTTTCTTGCACCCGTACCACCCTTTTTTCTCAGAACCGTGATGAGATAGAAAGTTGTGGAAAAATTTTTGATTACCAAAGTACAGGTATATCTGAAGAATCGAATGGGCATGATAAAAATTTTGTGGGTCCATCAGAAGTAGGGGCAGCACCCGTACCACTCTTTTTTCTCAGAAACGTGATGAGATAGAAAGTTGTGGAAAAAATTTTGATTACCAAAGTACAGTATATCTAAAGAATCGAATGGGCATGATAAAAATTTTGTGGGTCCATCAGAAGTAGGATCAACAATGAAGTCTTCAATGGAAACCAATGCCGATTTGGCATAATTGGATAGAACTGTAAAAACAAACAACTTTTGTTTTGAAAGTTTTTAATATCATCTAAGGATTGTGAGATATCACAAAAAAAGATGCCGCCGCATGTACCGCCGATTGGGCTATTCAAGCAATAATAAAAGGAAGAATCTCACAGAGGGCATCTGTGTACATCATGACGCACACAAAGGGCTGAAACAAGCCGAAAAACCCTTGTTGTTGAGTACGGCTCCATGCCAAACTGTGATGGCGAAAGACTTGTCACACCTGCGGTTCGAGATATACTTGAGAGTACCAGAATTCGACTTAAATCTGCATAATACTGCTCTTGGTTGCTTCAATAATGTTTGGCAATGTACACAGATGCCGTCTCTCTGATTTTTATTCTTCTTACTGCTTGAATAGCCCAATTGAAGGTACATGCGGCTGTATCTTTTTTTTTGTAATATCTCACAATCCGTAAGTGATATTAAATACTTTCAACACAAAAGTTGTTAGTTTTTCACAGTTCTACCCAATTATGCCAAAATCCGCATTGGTTTCCATTGAAGATTTCATAGTTGACCCCTGGTGCTCCTACTTCCGATGGGCCCACAAAATTTTTATCACGCCTATTCGATTGTTCAGATATACTTCGGTAATTAGAATTTTTTCCTCTACTTCCTATCTCATCGCGTTTCCGAGAAAAATGGTGGTACGGGTGATAAAAAACCCCGTGTATATATGTTCTTATTCCATATTAAAATAACTACATTAATAAAAAGGTTTTAGAAAATAGATTCCGTAGATATCAACAGTTACTGTTGTCAGAAGTTGCTAATTTTCTGTAAATTCGCTCCCTTTTTTTCATAAAAAAATTTTACGCCCCACATTTTCATAATAGTCTAATTTAGAAATACTTTCTATTTAAAATTTCATATTATAAAATAATATATCATGTTTTGTATAAATGAAGTTCTTATACATAAACCTAATTTTCTGTAAATTCGCTCTCTTTTCTTCATAAAAAAATTTTACGCCCCTCATTTTCATAATAGTCTAATTTAGAAATACTTTCTATTTTAAATTTCATATTATAAAATAATATATCATGTTTTGTATAAATGAAGTTCTTATACATAAAAATATTTATTTATTATGATGTAATAATTTTCATTACAATTAAACACAAAATATCAATGTCATTAAGTGATTGAAAAAAAATTATGAGTAGGGATGTCCTTAGAGAATTTGTGCTGAAAAGCAATCCACCCTTGATATTAAATACAGTCAAACTCGGATAAGACGCCCTATTAAGCCTCCACCATCGCAACCGCCAAGAAATTTGGTGGAACGAATCTTCCCTATATAATGGAATAGGCAAACCCCGATAAGACGCCATCAGCCATCCGACAGTAGAAACGTCTAAACAATTATTTCATTGATATTGTATTTCTCTTCGTTAATTCGCCAAGGGCATGTAAGGTGTTTTACATCCAGAATTTCATCAATACTGCATATACAGTATTAAAAGTTCTCTGGATTCATTTGTAACCAGCGGATGGGAGAGATGAAGTTAACAGATAATCATGTGTCTCTTTAAGCTAGATTGCAGAATATTTAGGATCGTTGAAACCAGATTGTTTAAATCTTTTATTGCGTAAGGAGCAAATAAAGATACTGTACAATAAGCTGTGTACATTGTTTTACGGAGAACTCAAAGTAGAGGATCAGAACCGCTATTTATGTAACTGAAATGAAATATATACAGAATTTGTAAGTACAGTATAAAGTAATTTTGAATGTTAATTATACATTCTTGTTTTTAATCATTTCTGAATTTTCTTTGTCTTAGTAGTCAAAGAAAATTTAGAAAACTGGATATGTTTGCTATATAATACTGTACGTTTATTCTATTCATTCTTTAACTGCATATGTTTTTCAGTTTCTCTTCGCATATTTTGCTGAATTTATTCAAGATTAATGCATAGTTGATTCGCGTTTGATCTATATTCTACTGTATATAGAAAGCTGAAGTTTTCTTGGGAATAAACAGAAGATCGAAATTCGAGATTTTCTTAAATAAGTTCTAGATTTGGTATTTTAGCAGTCTTTAAGTTATCCCCTTATGTCACATTTTAATTTAGTAAATATCATTTATTGTTTAGCAGAATATTATTCGGTGAAACATAAGCGTCATACGAAATTTTAATGTTTATTTTTGTTGTATTAAGTGCCATATACCAGTCTTTAAGTTATCCCCTTATGATACATTTTAATTTAGTAAATATCATTTATTGTTTAGCAGAATATTATTCCGTGAAACATAAGCGTCATACGAAATTTTAATGTTTATTTTTGTTGTATTAAGTGCCATAGTTTTTCTTATAATTTTTCAATAGACATGGGACTATCATTTCTGCAGCAAACTCCGTGTCTTCACGATATAGAATCAGTTTTTCCGTATTTGTAATTGTTGAAACAGGAAAAGAAAATAGTTTTCAGAAAGAGTGTAATAGATAAGTAGATATAGTTTTTTTATTCGACCTTCCCAAATAAAATGAAGCCTTATAGATCGAGCCAATATCTGTCAAATTTATTTTCTATGTTCCACAAATATCTTTTGAAATACGATTTTCAAGAAATTTTATAATGTAATCCATTATAGGACATACAGAAACCGAATCTTTTAATTTGGCTGTATAAAGTTCCATTATTACTACAATTTTACTTAATATTATTGTTAATATTTAGCTTTAACTATCGAAAATATTTTTGACATTATGGCTATTAACTACGAGGGCCACGGTTTGTTCACCCCTGGTATTAAATGCAAAGTCTTTTATGTCCTTCTTGCATTCTTATACTCCTTGATATACTGATCTTAGCTGACAGATTTCCAGTGCCAATTAGTACTTTCTAGCATTATCCACCCCTGGTATAGATGCAAAGTCTTTTATGTCCTTCTTGCATTCTTATACTTGATATACTGATCTTAGCTGACAGATTTCCAGTGCCAATTAGTACTTTCTAGCATTATGTATTACATCCTATACAGTTTAATAATACAAATGAACTCAACACATGATAAATAAAATTAATTATAAACCTTAATTAATAATTTATATGAATTCCGGTTAAAAATGAATATGATTAACGCGAATAACGTCTGAAAATGCTTAGGTTTTCTATTGTTAACACAAGTCGATACTCATCACTTATAAAAATAATTTATAATATGTGGACCAGGGACGTTGATACCCATTACAGTAAGGATAACACTTAACAGGAGTTGACAAATTGTGCAGGGTTTTCATACCCACGCCGCTTAATTATTACTACTGTTTGGAAAGTGGCGTCATCTATTTACAATATTATCATTGAATATAGGATCTATTTTAAAATAATACAAACTACTTAATTATTTCGTTAGATTCAGACGGATTGTAAAATGTTGTTCATGTATTAATATAGAACTACCAGCGAAACTTTTGCATATGCAATTAATGCAATTGTAGGTATGGTTAACTTTAATCATTATATATTCAATATTTAAATATTCGAGCCCCTCTTCCTAATTTCCGAAGGAAAAATTGGCTTTCAAGATGATATCTTATCTATCTCCACAATAATAATTATTGAATTAATTACATCAAGTTTGCTACTGATATTCTGCTATTAAAGCTGAAATCGACGTTGGAGTCTTTCATTCTATAGGGTCTTATAATTCCAGATGATGACTTTTGATAATTATAATTTTTTTTTATATAATTAAAACAGATAATGCTACACTTTATGAAAGGTCTTCCCAAATACTTGTCGCAATCTATACTCAATAAATTAAATAAATTTCTTTCGTTATTAGGTTTTTCCATCGAAGATTTTTTAATGATACATATTTGAATTTTTTAATTTAATCATTTGATAATAAACGATATGTATTTGGAAAGTGGGTAATGTTAGTTCTTTCCAGAACGGCGATTTTCACATCCAATTTAAAAATATCCAGAAATATTTATTTCTAACAATCATAAAACCATAAGACTTTGGACACATATTTATGAGCTCCTAATTTGTATATATATAATTTTTAAAAGAAATATGAAATTAATAATAATAAACATATTTTCAGTTTTGAATATTTAATAACCGCGAAAGATAAACTTTATTTCTCGTAAAGTTAATTAAATTGTTATTTATAAGATTATTATATAAGAGAAATCAAGAAGAGGAATTTTTCAAATGTTTTCTATTTTCAAACCATTCAAAAATATAAGACTACTGTTTCGAAGTAAAAACGTTTCCATAATATTCTGCTGGTAAAGTGTTTCTTCATCTGTTGATCATACTCCAATTGCGTCATGAAACAAAGCGCTTCACTTTTAATAAAGTCAATTAAATCTTTTTCATCAGCGATTTCAACGTGAAGTACATATTGCATTCCTTTTCTCAATAACAAAGGTTCTGTTAATACTATATGGTTTTTTTCTTTATCATGAAATATACCAAATTGTTCTGGTAAATTTTCATGTCAGGTTATATTTCTTCCTCTGATTTTCATATTTATTTCCTCACACAGCAGCAGCTTAATTGGTAGTGTAATTTCAATAACGAAACAATCTTCGTGAACTAATATTTCACAAAAGAATTCATGATCTTTTTTCAATTGCTTGTTTCTTATAAAATGTAAATTATAGATTTTGGTATATGTGTATAAAGAAATATTATTATTTTTTCTCCTTTCCACTTTTGTCTTACATATTGATGTTGGTAAATGTGTCTTCCCTTCACTCCTGTGATATTCACGAATTTTTTCGATTTCTTCAAGAGTAAATATATATAAATTAAAAATATAATTTTCTAAGAAATCCGATCCCATCGCTGGAAATCTGATAAAAGGGAAGAAGGGTTCCATAATACGCCTGATTTCTTCTCCTTGCTTTCTAAGTTCATCTACAGTTGGTGAACATGATGGCTGCTGAAGTTCTTTTCCAATATTCATTTTGCACCATGCATAAACGGCGTAGAAAAGATTTTTTTCTGTCAGAGATAGGTAGACTGAAGTTCTTTTCCAATCTTCGTTTTGCACCATGCATAAACGGCATAGAAAAGATTTTTTTCTGTCAGAGATAGGTATATTGGTCTAGTTACGAATCTCAGAACGGTCTCTTCTTCACAATACTGCCACTGTACTCCAAAAAGTATCTCTTTCCACCAATTATCGAATCTTATCCAACAATGATATTGAAGCAGATATTCATTATGTCGGCACGAAAATTCATATATTCTGCAAACGTTTTGAGGATTAATATTCTGTATCAGGTACTGTTGACAATAATCCCTCGCTGCTTTGATATCATATATTTTGCTGATTTCGTACGTATTCATTGCGTCGTTAACAGAAATAAATATAGCATTTCCAAATTCTGTCAAACTAAAGCCGAAAGATATAAATTTATTTCCATGCCGATTTTCTTATTATAATATTAATTTAATTCAAAATTTAATTTTAATATACTCACTTTATCAAGTTGGAAACTACATCGAATGAATGAGGCAACTGAATATTAATTTCGGATGAAAAACTGGTTCGTATTATTTCCGAAAGTATTATTGAATGTTCTTCAGTGTATTTTGCAATGCTTATTTGAAATTGTTCCCCATTTTCAGCTATTAATATTATCTTTTGTTCTGATGTCATGATTAAATAGACATTAATTACAGTATATTGGAAATTAAAGAACTATTGTTAAATGAACTAATTGTCGAAATTATTGTTATTACTATTAATTAGTTTTCTTTGAGTATTTT
The DNA here is from genome assembly GCA_000484575.1 of Olivierus martensii. NCBI lineage: Eukaryota > Metazoa > Arthropoda > Arachnida > Scorpiones > Buthidae > Olivierus > Olivierus martensii. The sequence continues at coordinate 102,317 of AYEL01053366.1, forward strand.
CTAATAAATTCTTGAAATTTTTAATTTTCTTCATGTAGAGAATAACGTTTTGATATTTATTAAGACATTTATATAAAAAATAATTTAAAATATATTAATTTTGATTACGGAGTAAAATATTCCTGAATTAAATATATAATTATTCTTAAATTGCTTATAATTACAAATTTGAAAATATTTTTAACAAATAAAATGTACCAATAAAAAATATTAAGAATCCTGATAACTGTTGAATTTTTTAATTCCTCCGGAGAGTAGGATGTACTTTGTGCCGCAGTTTTTCACTATTCAGGTAATATATTAAACAGTTTCTCCTTGTTTTATTTACATATTAATTGCAGTCTAGTAGGAAACGATTATGGAACATAACAAGTGACTGCTTATATAATATTTTCTAGTTTAAACTGTAATTATTGCCAGTTAAATTTTTTAATATTTTTATTTTGTGATATTAGATATACATGGCATTAGTTTTCTTCTGTTTTACCGTGTGGTTTGTAAGGAAAAGCTTCAGTTTTTCTCTTTTGATAATAATTAATAAATCTTCTTTATCAGTATACATCAGTTGAATCTGGGGAACAGGCATAAAATATGTTTTATTCAATCCGATATAATTTGTGTATCTTCAGGATAGGAAGGCTTTTTTATACAAATATTCCTTTATCATTCTTGAGATTCCTACATTTATTCATCCTCAATCATCTTGAATTGTTGAAAGGATTTAATAAATGGAGAAAATGAATTATAATAAGATTTAATTATATATTTTACTTTATATCTCTTTATAATTTTGATATTCTTAAAAATTTTTGAAATAAATTATTTTATTTTCCAGATGAATTATGTTTAATGCATAATCAGTTTAATAATCAGTAAATTTTTTTTTTTTTTTCAAATTTTAAAAATTTTGTTCTTAGAGAAAAAACAGGAAAATTATTTATCCAATTACATACTAACTACCTTAATAATCTATTGTTTGAAAACACATGAAAAATGATGAATTAGCAGTACTTTTAAATATTGTTATATGGTTTTGACAAGTTTGAATTTAGAAAGTTAGAGAGACTTTTTCTAAGACAAAAACTTCTTTGCAAATCTATACCACCAAACTATATCATGAAAATTGGAGATATATATGTATGGATGGGTAAATTGGAGATAGATGCATATATCATGAAATCCGCAAATTAATTATTCATTTTTCCAGAAAAATGGATGAATAATTTCGTATCTTTTTAGAAATTTCTCCATTTATTTCTACCTTTGATATAAAAGTATGTGATGGTTGTTTTAATAACGCATGGAATAAAATAATGAAACAATTTTGAGTTAGATTTTTTCCTTCTACAGAATGATCATATTTATACAATGGTGATTTAGGCTATGAGTTTAACAGGTACTATTGAGTAATTTTCAGTTTTTAATAGGTATTCGTACCCATCAGAGGACTGGTATAAAAATAAATAATGCAAAACTTTGAGTTAGATTTTTTCCTTCTACAGAATGATCATGTTTATTAAATGGTGATTTAGGCTATAAGTTTAACAGGTTCTATTGAGTAATTTTCAGTTTTTAATAGGTATTCGTACCCATCAGAGGACTGGTATAAAAAAGCATCCATTATTATAATTCAACCGATTCTCGTCATTAGGATTCCGATTATTTATAACCACAAAATCGACTTCCGCATCTCTTTCCCGCTTATTCGCGGACTCTCTCTACAAAAGGAATTTATTGTTACCAAACGTATTCTCCGTGTCATTCTGCGGTCTATCCTTGCTCACTCCATAGATATCAAGTTGGCCTAAAGCCGGTTTATAACGTCCTCAGGTCTAACAGGAAAATGTCACTTTATGCTTGAACGTAACCTCAAATTTAGGCGCCTAACTTTACACCATTGAACTGTGACATTCTTTTATGGACACCCTGTATAATGAAAGGAAAATATTTTACTGATACAATAGTTACTGATAGCACAGCGTAGGTTGAGTACTAGTATATTGTACTCAACCTATGCTGTAAGTATATACTGTAACTATACAATTTTCTGACTAATATGTATTAAAACAAATAGCTAAAATAAAGGAATCATATTATCTTGGGGAACCACACAAAATTACTTGGAGGGCCGGATGCGGTTTGAGATCACTGTACTATGCAACAAAGGACCAAACACCTGCTTCACTTTTTATTGAAAAGCGGATGTTTAATATGTGTTTGTTTGTTGTATAATAAAAGATATTTCTATATATTTAATACAAGTATTTTCATAGAGGAACAAATTTTGAATATTTAATCATTTAATTTTTAAAGGAAATATAAACAAACAATAACGAGAGAAAAATGATATTGAATTTGAAACATTATTGTATGATTATATATACGATAATATTGCATGTTAATGATTCTTTTTCAATAATTATTTTTAATATGTGATTTATAAACAAAACTCGGCAACGCCGGGTATTACAGCTAGTATGATATAAGTCAACATATTATACATCACAATGTTCGCCTCACTACAGCGAATTAACTGGTAGGATCCACTCAAAATGCGAGTTATATTGATATTAAGAAGATGACTTATTAAGTTGCGATTGTGCCGTTTATTGGAAATTTCGCGGTTTATGGAACGAAATTCGTTTTCTCTGCGAAGCCCACTGTGGTTTTATGAAGACAAATTTTTACGACATGCTACAATTAACCTAAAAATTCATTTAAGAAAAAAGATCAAGTAAATCAGCCCAATAGTTATTGAGAAACACCACCGTCAGCACCTCCTAATGTTAAATGAATGTGTCAAGTATATTATCGGTAGCGCGATAGCCCTGCCAGTAATATACTTGACACATTCATCATATACTTGATACATTCATTCACATTGATTAAAAAACCGATTTGTTAAATAATGGCCTGTTTTCAAATGTACAGTATGTTACTATTTATAATTTGGTTAGATTTATACTAAAATCCGATTATAACAAGAAGCAAAATTCGAATGTAATATTAATATAAGACAAATAATTTGATAAATTCCGATATTAAATTTTTTAAGCGTATCGCCATTTTATAAAATAAATTTACATTTGCTCTAAATGTTTCATTTACGAAGTATGGACAAACGGAAGGCAAAGTTGATAAATATAGATTAAAAATAACAAAAAATAGAAAAAACTAAATAGAAAAGCATGAATCAAGAAAAATTTCTTATTGAAACTAAATCATTTTACAGTCTGTTCGCTTGCGAGAAGATTACTGGTAGTCTACTTTTTATCTGTAATTTACTTTTGTGTAAAACTCGTTCCAATTGATAAATTTCTTATCTGGCTGGTCATTGCAATCACAGTGAAAGGTTCGAATTATTTAGTTTTCGATTAAGCAGGTGATTTTCCGGCATTCAACCAGTACTTTTTGAAACGATGACCTGAATTATGCTATGTTTCTCATAGAAACACCATACAAGTTCCTTACGATTCACTTGATGCTGTTTAAATGGTATGATTGCCTCTGTACAACCTCGATATTTCGATCTCTCTAGAAGTATCGCTGGAAGTAAAGGATCTCGTGCAGGGCGGTAACTAGGGCGTGGCGAATGCTGCATTCGCCACGGGCCCAGCTTGAGTAGGGGCGCAAATATTTTAATTGATTCCATTATTTGCAGGCAAATGACTTTTTCCGATAAACGTTCGCAGACCTAGCGTTATGTTTTTCTTTCAGTTTATTTCTTAGAAGAGATTATTCATGGGTAAGAGCGGTCAAATTGTACCCTACATAAAGGCGCCAGGTCAAGAAGGGCGCTACTTTTATTGATAAAATAAAAGTTTACAATGACCCATTGGATTTAATTCATGGGTAAGAGCGGTCAAATTGAACCCTACATAAAGGCGCTAGGTCAAGAAGGGCGCTACTTTTATTGATAAAATAAAAGTTTACAATGACCCATTGGGTTATTGCCTCTTCAGTGAAAATTCATGGAAAGGCCTAAAGAAAAGATATTAAAAAGGATTTGTACAAATGTATTTGCTCATTCAAATAAATATCTTACAGCAGATTCAAAAGCAACTCATTTTGATAGAGATATTCAGCTGCAGCATTGTTATCTTTAAATGAAAAAAATTGGGGGGTGCAAATTTGATCTTTGCCACATGCGCTGCGTACCCTAGTTACGGCTCTGATCTCGTGCGCGAACCCAGATTGCGATGTTACATCCTGGAAATTTGCTTCTTACACAGAGATGATAGAAATCTTTGAAAAGAAAGTGAAGCTGGAAAATAAACACACATAAAATTACCAGAAACAAAAAATTATTGAAATAAATAATAACTATTGAACTAATTACTTCAAGTTTTTACTGACATTCTGCTATTAAAGTTGAATTCGAAATTGGAGACATTCATTCTATAAATTCGTATAAATTCTACATGATAACATTTGACATTTCTACAAATTGTTTTATATAATTGAAAATAAGCAATGCTAAATAATATGCAAATTTTTGCCAAATACTTGTCTCAATCTATTGTGAAAAATTTAAAATAAATTTCTTTCATAAATAGGTTTTTCAACTGAAGGTTATGTAGTTGACGATGTTGGGCCTAATATGTATCAGATCAAAATAGAGATCTTTTTTTCAACCATACGGTATGTTAAAATATAATTTAGTTTATTTACACAATACTTTATATTAATAAGTGCATATACGCACATACATATACAGGTATAGTTGCAGCATTGTTATCTTTAAATGAAAAAAAATTGGGGGTGAAAATTTGATCTTTGCCGCATGCGCTGCGTACCCTAGTTACGGCTCTGATCTCGTGCGCGAACCCAGATTGCGATGTTCCGTTGGAGGTACTCATTCTATAGAGTCGTATAAATTCTACATGATAGCATTTGACATTTCTACAAATTGTTTTATATAATTGAAAATAAGCAATGCTAAATAATATATTTCCTGGAAATTTGCTTCTTACGCAGAGATGATAGAAATCTGAGAAAAGAAAGTGAAGCTAGAAAATAAAGACACATAAAATTACCAGAAACAAAAAATTATTGAAATAAATAATAACTATTGAACTAATTACTTCAAGTTTTTACTGACATTCTGCTATTAAAGTTGAATTCGAAATTGGAGACATTCATTCTATAAATTCGTATAAATTCTACATGATAACATTTGACATTTCTACAAATTGTTTTATATAATTGAAAATAAGCAATGCTAAATAATATGCAAATTTTTGCCAAATACTTGTCTCAATCTATTGTAAAAATTTAAAATAAATTTCTTTCATAAATAGGTTTTTCAACTGAAGGATATGTAGTTGACGATGTTGGGCCTAATATGTATCAGTTCAAAATAGAGATTTTTTTTCAACCATACGATGTTAAAATATAATTTACTTTATTTACACAATACTTTATATTAATAAGTGCATATACGCACATACATATACAGGTATAACAAGAAAACGAGACTGTTTCCTGCGCTATTTGTAAGTACAAGATAGCAGCAGACTGGAGGAGAAACGAGGTTTGTAGCTGTCAAAAAAGAGCAAAAATGTGTCTGATGAGTAACAGTTTTTAGAGAAAACCGGGAATAGCGTCCTCGTACTTTTTAGAGAATCCAGTGCATCATAATTATTTTAATTACATATATTTGAGTTTCATAATTTATTCCTTTGACAATAAACGATATGTTTGAAAATGGGCAATATTAATTCTTTCCAGAACTGCTATATGAGCCATTAACAATCCAAATCGATTAACTCCAGTTTTCAATTTGATTGACTCTTAACTATTTACATTAAAAATAAATTTTCTTATTAGTTAGATTTAACACCATTAAATGATAAATTTTTTGGCTGTAGAATAATAAATAAATTATTTCAAAAGAAAATTTGGTTAACTTCATGTTCTAATGTAAATCGTGACAATAATGCAATTTAATCGTTTATAAGTGTTATATTATGTTTAAGACATTTTTTTGAATCTACCCTTCAAAGTTAGAATTATATTTTTATATCTTTTAAAATCAATAAATTGGAAAGGATTGCGATGTTCATTAACGAATTGTAGATTCGAATTATAAAACAGCGAAGTAGATCAACTAATGTTCGTGTTATCGATCAGATATAAGATTAAATATCGGATGATCGTTCCATTCGTTCTTTAGCGGAGGTTCTCACATCAAGTCGGTAGAGATGATAGAGATAATAAATAAAGCATTCCGTTTGTTGATGCAAAATCCGAAAACTATTTGAGAGCAACATCATAGCATTATCATCGATATATTTCTTGGGCGCACCAGTCTCAGATATTGCCTTTCCGTGAGTGTGATCGTTCCATTCGTTCTTTAGCGGAGGCTCTCACGTCAAGTCGGTAGAGAGGATATAGATAATAAAGCATTCCGTTTGTTGATGCAAAATCCGAAAACGATTTTAGAGAAAGATCACAGCATTATCATCGATATATTTCTTGGGCGCACCAGTCTCAGATATTGCCTTTCCGTGAGATACAATAAAAATACTTGAAAAGTAAAGAAATAAAGAATTAATATGTTATGTATATTTATTACAATTTATATGCTATTTCCTTAAATATTCATCTAAGAATCAGTATATAATTAGTCAAAAATATCTAAAATCTTTGCATTGTACATGGTCTAATTTTTGAGCGACGCCAAAGCTTAGACACTAAGATGATCGATGATTAACTGTACATGTTCGACTGTGGTATTTCTGCATCCCATCCGATAACAGTGGTGTCCATCACATATTTTATTCAGACTCGATAAGTTATAGTAAACATCCATATGAATTGTTAATTTCTTACGGATGTTTCATTTTCGTTTATATAATTTTTATTTGGAGTTTGAGTCTCTATAAATGAAAATGAAACATCCGTAAGAAATTAACAATTCATATGGATGTTTACTATAACCTATCGAGTCTGAATAAAATATGTGATGGACACCATTGTTATCGGATGGGATGCAGAAATACCACAGTCGAAAATGTACAGTTAATACTCGATCATCTTAGTGTCTAAGCTTTGGCGTCGCTGACAAAACGAATGCCACTGAAGCAACTGTTGGTACTCACGGAAAGGCAATATCTGAGACTGGTGCGCCCAAGAAATATATCGATGATAATGCT
>AYEL01053367.1:0-29157 GCA_000484575.1 Olivierus martensii
TATAATAGATTTATTTTCAATATAGAGAAGTATACACCACAACAACAGGAGCGTAGCTATCATAAGGCGAGACGATGGGAGGCATTGGGATCCTCGGCATTCAGGCGACGTTAGTAATATTGCAAAATGCACAATAATCTGAAAATTAATAGTTTTAAATAAATATACGGCGAGTCAAAATTTCATGGAAAGACCGTATACTTCCAATTGTATAATACAGTAATACCCCAACTTACGCGAATTCGGAGTTTCGCGGTTTCTGATTTTTTCGTTTGGCAACATGCTGCACACTATCTCGCTGTGATACGCATTGGGCGTGTTTCGTGCGAACTCTACATGCACGATTACGATTCCACGATCGACGAAAGTTAAGATTGTTTTGTTATACGTTTTCTATACCCTTAAAAAACTATGTCGTCCAAACGAAGTAAATCTGATTCTCCCGCACCTAGTAACAAAAGGAAAACGATATCTTTGAAATGTAAACCTAATATTATCAAGGATTTGATAACAGAATGAAAATTTGTGAATTGGCAAAGAAGTTTGAGCTACCGGCATCCACAGTAAGAATAATCATAAAATATAATGAAAGAATTCTCGATACGGTGAAAAATACTCAATCCTTAAACTCGAGCATAATTCGTAAACGTCATGGTATTATTGCTGAGATGGAATCGATGCTGAAATTATTGGGTGATAATTAAGTAAAAGTGAATAATTTTTTACGTAACACATTTATTTTTTTTAATATTTTGTATTAATATGTATAAAGAACTGCAATTTTATTAAATATTTTTCTTCTAAACTAGTGTTTTTGTTAGTCATTGGTCCGAATTAAACCAAATTTATATATATTTATATGCAAAGTTGTACCCCGACTTACGCGATTTTTGTATCGGTCCCACTTATCGCGTAACTTCGGATATTATTGTATACAGTTCTATTCTATAGGAATCACTTCCTTAGCTTCCAGGACTCAAATTTAGTGCCGAATCATTATAATTGAAATTGTATGTCGTAGTTCTTGAAATTTCATATTGTACATATCATATTTTTCTCTACTTTTATATTATTATTTCATAAAGTGTATTATAAAGAAAACAAAGTATTTTTTATATTTTTTAAATGTTTTATTAAAGTTTTATATTTTTTGATGGGGCCCTTGGGCCACATTTGCATTGTTGCCCAATATTTCTAGCTACGCCACTGTACAACAACAGAATTATTTTAGATTTCACAGGAATTATTGGCCCTCTTTATGCTTTTTTATCCCTAAATTAAAAAAACCTGAAATATATAATTTCCAAGAGTTAGAGTATTTTAAATATAAATATTGATACAAATAAAAGTAAATAAAAATATGAAACTTGTTCATATATAGAGTGAATTAAATATTCTTGTTATTTGTAAGATAATTACTCCAAATGTAAAATTCTATTATTTTTCTGTGATGAGTTTTATATAATTTTATTTATTATATTTAAATTAGCTTTTATTTATGAAAATTTAATGAAAATTGATTGTAGAAAGAGTAATTGGAAAAATGGTAGCAATATGTTACAATGAGGCCAAGAATATGGCATTTTTTGTCAAAAAATAAAATTAGTTCTATAACAACAACCTTGTTATAAGTACGAATTGACGGAAAAACATGCACTAGCGCCTCTAGTGATGGGTTTTCAAAACAAAAAATCTTATAGTAATGGCGTCGAAGTGAAGACTATATATATTTATAGACCATGGTTCTAATATTTCCCTATTAGCAAATGCGCATAGAACGAAGTCCACGAATTTTACTCCAACAGCCTGTGATATATTTTTATAACAATACTGTTTTATTATTTTCTTGCTTGATAAACTTAATATTAAAATTTTGGTTTAGAATGATTTACTGGCTCATTTCGGGTGATACAAATATGTTTTCTTTTGATTTGTGGTTTTTTATTTTTTTTTTTTGCATATTTTACGCCCCTTTCCAATCAGGGAGATTACTAAGGGGCAGGGCCAGTTCCAACCACGGGCTGCACCCACACCCGTGGAGGGGGGCCGGATGGTGAAGGACCGGATTAGCCGCGTGGAAACGCTTCGGTTTTTCACTCTGGAGGACCCAGGTTCGAGTCTCGGGTCCCACCCTTTGAAAATTTTTATCATCGGTCCCGGCCCAGCCCATCGATCCCCGTCCTCACAATCCGGCTGACTCCTCCGCAGGGATGGGCAGCCTGTGGAAGGGCTTGTTTCGCCCCTCCACCGAGCATTCTTTCAGAATGGAATGTGGCGTCATCTGTTGACAAAAAACTAAGGGGTGGGGCCAGTTCCAACCACGCGCTGCACTGAGCATTTGGAAAAAACTGGAGGGGGCCGATGATGAAGTACGGGGATGGCCGGGCCGAACCCAGCACCCCGAAAAACTTTTCAGGAGATATCAGAACCGGATCCTCCTGCGTGGCATGCCGGCAGCGTTACTACTCGGCCTAAAGTTGCAAGTTTTATACATATGAAAAATTTGCAGGAATTTTCCCTTGTCTTTATTTTGATGAACTAAAATTTTTTATTTTTGTTTTAAATTCCGAAAATTAATATATATTAACTTTAACATTTTATTATTAAGTGTTATAATTCGAATAGTAAAATCTGAAAAAATTCGGATATTTAATTAAAAAAATATGAATGGCGCTAATGCATGGAAGTAGTCGTGCGAGGTCGAAGTCTTCAAGGACATTTAACCTGAATGTCATAGGGGTGACACTAGTTTCTACTTAGTTGGTTACTGAAGCGGCGAGAAAATGTCTCAGAGAAAATTTTTCGTCGGTGGAAACTGGAAAATGAATGGCAGTAAAGCTGTTATAGAAGAAATAGTCGGTTTTATGTCTAAAGGACCTTTAGATCCAAATACAGGTGAGATTTATAATTCGAAATTAATTCTTTTTCTAATTAGCTTTATTTATTATACGAATTTTTATTCCAGAGGTTGTTCTTGGGTGCCCATCTATCTATCTAGATTTTGCCAGATCAAAAATGCCTGCAAATATTGGTATAGCCGCGCAGAACTGTTATAAGGTAGAGAAAGGTGCTTTCACTGGTGAGATTAGGTAATTTAGTATATATAATCTGTATTATAAAGAAGGCATGTCATTAAAAATGCCAAAAACCGGAGATAAATAAGCAAAAGATACTATAAATGATAGTTATTAAATAAATCCCAGGATTTCTTTCATTTACTAATTCTGAATCCTGGGATTGAAATTACTATTAAGAAAGTGAAGATATTCTGCTACAGAAAAAATCTCATTTAATTGTACTTAACAGTGAGAAAAAAGAAAATTATATGAACAATTATTTGATATATACAGAAATTCTTTGATTTATATAAATGGATCACCCAGTGAAACTCAACATGTCAAAACATACATATATTGGAACAGTAGTACTAGAATATTACAAAGACAATAGCAAAAATAGTTAAAGAATAAGCAAATAAGATGATTAGATGCAGTGCTGGAATATGCATTAAAAATTAAGCTAGTGTGGGGCCTGCAACATGTGTTAAGAAATAGGGCCCTATATTAAAAAAAACAATAAAACAATGCAAATATATTTGAAACACATAATCATAATTATTATGCAAATTAAAAATGTATCAAAAATAACAGCACAGTCAACATTACATGTTAATTTTTCTACATTTAGCATGAGCAAATTTGTTGATGATATAGGATGTATTCATTTCACGAAGAAGTTTATGTTCAGAGCCACACTAAGTCATCATCTTATGCTCTTTCTCTTACAATTTCGTGATACTAAATGAAAAGGCACTAAATATGGCATAAATCACAAGATCATTGGTTTAACGCTTGTATTAGATGACCAAAAAATTATGTACATATTTATTGATGCGGAGCCGTAACAAATGCTACTTTTGCTACTGTGTTAATCCGGCAATGATCAGATTACTGCATTATAAAGCATTTAATTTACCACTTTTTCAGGAGATAACAGACCTAGGTCCTCCTGCAGCCGACAGCACTACCATTTAGCCTAAAATTTCAAGTTTTATACATATGAAAAATTTGCAGGAATTTTCTCTTATCTTTGTTTTGATGACCTAAAATTTTATATTTTTGTTTTAAATTCAGGAAATTAATATATATTAACTTTCACATTTTATTATTAAATGTTATAATTTGAAGCATATGTACTAACAGGGCTTCCAAGAGAGATTTTTTTTCAGCTGGGACAAGACTAATTTGAGGCCCCCTAATCACACGTTTCAATTCCAGGTCCCACTTCTTTAGTTTTTCAGGACAGGTTTTGTCTGACTTTTGAATCTCATCCTTCAATCTTCCTATTGATAAGGTGTTTGCCAATCTGTGATGGGCTTTAAAAGTGGCTACTGCCAAATACGGTATATCCATATGATATGTTAGCCTAACTAAACCTAAGTTGATAAGTGCACAAAACATATGCACTTATTATAAAATTAAAAAAAAATGAGAAAATGCATAGTATGTTGCCATGCAATGTATTTTCACACATTTCCTTATCTCTTTATTATAGCTCTCTCTTTTGATCAATAGATTTTTCTTGTAAGGAAATTGCTATATAAAGTATAGATTTATGTAAATCAGGGAGTGTATGCATATTACATTTTGTGGGATATGTGAAGAGCAAGTACTTTTTTAATAAGAATTTTATGAAAAACTTTTGGGATAACATATTTATGGCTTAAGAAAGCCATCTTTAATTCCAAAAATGAACAAATTCTTTGAAAGTTCTTTGTTTTTAGTAAGTGTTTTAACTGTTATTATTTGTAAGATATTTATTCAACTATTTTTTTAATAAAAATCAAGTTTCCAATAGTTATAAAAATAATATATTTTTGTTAGCTTTTGGAATGTAACACTCTGTTTTATATTGATTTTTAGACCTGTATAGCTCAATTTAGCACTACAAGATTTTATAGAAACCTAACTATTGTTTATATGAGAGTTATCTATACTACCAACATATATATGAAATAGAATAACATCAAGCTGCTCTTTAAGGTTAAACAATAATAAACGAATTTAACAGCACTTCTGAGCAGTTCAAAAAAGTCTTTATTCCATCAAAATTTAACTTAGAGGAACGTTTTCGGCCATCTTTCAAAGGCCATTATCAACTCACAGATCCTATACACAAGGGGCTTCCTATTTGCATCCAAGACATTTCCAAGACAACTCACAGATCCTATCCAGGATCTGTGAGTTGATAATGGCCTTTGAAAGATGGCCAAAAACGTTCCTCTAAGTTAAATATTGATGGAATAAAGACTTTTTTGGACTGCTCAGAAGTGCTGTTAAATTTGTTTATTATTACCAACATATAAACTGCACTAATAAACAAATGATAAACAGCTGAAAGTAATCACATGTATACACAATGATACAGACTAATTTAAATTCAATTGTAATAAATAATAGAGAAAATGACTACTTTGAATTGCCTAAGATTAGTGGAACTTCAGCTACAACTTACTATAAATTAGTTTATGCTACCACTAGCACTCAAATTAGATTATATAATATAGTATAAATATCAATGATTCTCAACCTTTTCATAAATATGTATCATCAAGATCAAAATTAAAAAATTTCAGTATCACCAATAAAAATGTCTTGGATGCAAATAGGAAGCCCCTTGTGTACTACTGATTGAGAACTAATATATATACTTACTTGTATATATAGTAAACAACATTATTATTATTATTATTATTGTTATTATATGCACAATAAAAAACACCAAATATTAGTTACAATATTTTTATATTGTAACTAATATTTGTTGTAATATATGTATTATACAAATTCCATTAATATTAGTTTAGCATATGTACTAACAGGATCTCCAAGAGAAATTTTTTCAGCTGGAACAAGACTAATTTGAGGCCTCTCTACACATGTGCATGATGGATTTGGATATTTTGTATTATGTGTGTATATATTGTAGAATTGTGTATGAGTATTGATTAATAACTCACTAATACTGAACAGAAATATGTAATTTTTAAAAATATTACAAAAAAAGAAGAGAAAACATTTCAAAAAGAAATCATGTATATATATACACAATGTATATATTTTCCTTTAGGGAAAATATATTAATACATGACAGTGGGTCATCCTGTATTTACCTCATTTCTTTTTTTACAAATTAATTGTTTGATTTTGTAATTAAAAAATTTTGAGCATCACTGATATCAGGTGATCAAAAAGATAGAAATTTTTTATATTGCACCACTCAGTAAGTGTTGGAATCCTATTGGCATGGGTCCCGTTAAGCCTCATGGACCCTTGGCTGATGTCCCCCTCTCCTCAGGGCTGTCTACTGTATTCATATTAATAGAATATTATTAAAATGTATGAAGTATGAAATCCATAAACAAATTATTATAATGTGTTTATGGATTTATTCTTCATATATTCCTAGATTAAAATATTAAATCAAATGATTATACATAAAACTGTCAAAAGAAATTATAAAGTACTTAAAACTGTGGTCTCAAATATGCTTCTTTGAAGTAGATAGTTTAATCAATCAGTTGGAATATTAATTTATTCTGATGTACCTTAGCTTTAAACTATTTTTCTTTTTGTTGAAATATTTTTCTTTTTGTTTTAATTTTCTTTTTGTTTAAAAAGTAATAAATTAATTTTGTAAAGTAATAAATTAATTTGTTTAAAAAGTAATAAATTAAAGTAATTAATTTTCTTTTTGTTTAAATAAAAACTATTTTTCTTTTTGTTTAAATTTTAAAAATATATTTAAACAATTTTTTAATCCCTTAAAAATTGCAACAGAATTAAAAATATATTAAGGATTTAACTGATCATGCATAAAATACTATAACACTATAAATCACAATGATCTGCAGACCAAAGGACTAGATAAATTTAGTGAACTTTGGTTTGTAATATATCTAAATTTCATCATATAGTTAGAACTAAAATTTAATATAGTTTTATAAAAATGAAGTTTTTCATTATATAAATTACAATTCATAATTTTAGCTTAGTTTTCCAAAATTTCATTGTTGGAAAATTTTTTTTAAAATAGTTGAAATCAAATTGTTTTCATTGATGTAAAAGAAGGCACTCTTATGATTTTTAAAACATATAATTAAATGTGGGATGGAAAAGCATGTAGATAAGCACTAGCTTTCTATACAATACAAACTTCAAGGGAATTATAATTCAAATAAATCCAAACAACTTGCCAAATTTAACCCTTGAGATACACAACAGAATTTTAACCCGAAATAAATTTAGATAAACTATAGAAATTACTAAGCCAACGAGTGGCGCCATCTATTAATTATAAATTAAACAGGAATTTTGACTAATTTACCTGAAGAAGAAAAAATCTGCCTCAGCCCGGGATCGAACCGGGGACCTTTGGGCTAACGTCCCAACGTCATACCGCTAGACCACCGAGGCCAACAAGCAGATTGATTCTTCAGGCAGTTATATTAACTTGGAACCGACATTTAATAGATGGCGCCACTCGTTGGCTTAGTAATTTCTATAGTTTATCTAAATTTATTTCGGTTTAAAATTCTGTTGTGTATCTCAAGGATTAAATTTGGCAAGTTGTTTGGATATATTTGAACTAGCTTTCTACTTAGAAAAACCTAAAATCCTCTTTGCCAGAAACTGAGGAATTTAACCAATTCAAAGTAAATATTCATTACAAGACTGAACATCATAATAGGATCATTCTAAATCCAAAATCTATTTATGAGATCTTTTAGTATCTTATAAATGGAAAATATATATATATTTTTTTTTTTCAATTTTAACAAAATTTTGCAAATAAAGATTGGAATATATGAACAGAATAAAATAGAATGTAAATATGTTTCCAGAAAACTGTGCTATTTTAAATTCCTTCATTATAATAAGCATTAAATCAAAATTGATTTATAATAAGATTGCTTCATGCTTAATATTGTTTGATTTTTGATTTACAATATTGTAATAATAAATGCAACATTATATTTAATTTTAAGATAAGATAACATGAAGAATAAATTATTTTTTATAATAAAATGAATAGTTGGTATTCATTCATGAAATTTGAATGAATGTTAAAGTTTACTTGTTAATATAATTATCTGGAATGACTTCATTAAATAGCTTATTATCAATATATTGTGTGAAGAAATCAAAGTCTATTCTAACTTTAATTTTGTTATAGAATAGATACAAAATAAGAAAAGGTTTAATTAACTATCTTTGAAAATTCCAGCCCTTGTATGATTAAGGACATTGGAGTGAATTGGGTTATCCTTGGTCATTCTGAGCGTCGAAACATTTTTGGAGAAAATGATGATGTATGTTTTTATAATACTTTCAGTTTTACTGCTAATTTTCTGATATCTTTAGTTAACCAAAAAATAAGCACTAGTAGCAGTTTAAGTTTAAAAGAAATAAATTGTTTTATTCATTAAAAACGTTTTCGGTTGTATTTAATTTGACCCTCTTCAGTTAACACTTTACTCATTAATACAAGAAAATATTCTTGTATTACTGAGCAAAGTGAAATTTTAATTCACTTTACTCATGTTTTTAATGAATAAAACAATTTATTTCTTTTGCACTTAAACTGTTACTATTGCTTATTTTTGGTTAACTAAAGATGTATGTTTTATAAATTAAAAATTTAAAAAAATTGAAATTTATATGATATTTTGTAATGTTTATATATTGCTGTTTAGTTAATTGCAGAAAAGGTAGCAAATGCTCTTTCCTCAGGATTAAAAGTGATTGCTTGCATTGGAGAACTTCTGGAAGAACGAGAAAGTGGAAAGACAACAGAGGTAGTTAACCGTCAGACTAAAGCTATTGCCAGTAAGTCGTCATAAAAAGATCTGTGTGATACATTGATATATGTTTTAATAAATTAATAAATTTCAGATAAGATCTCAGACTGGAGTAATGTAGTCTTAGCCTATGAACCTGTTTGGGCCATTGGTACTGGAAAAACTGCAACTCCTGAACAAGTATATTTTTTAATTATATGTCAAAACATAAGTTTTTTAGATTTAGTCTGAGCACCAAACATTTTTTAATTGTTTTTAGGCTCAGGAAGTTCATGCTCAATTACGTGGATGGTTAAAGAGTAATATTTCAGAGGATGTTGCTAATAAAACCAGAATAATTTATGGAGGTAAGTTAGTTTGTAAAAATAATTTAATTTTGCAAAACAATTTTATTCAAATGATATTAAATATTATTTTACACAAATAATGTTGTTCAATGTATAAAAGTTACAATATAAAATCAAAGTTGATTTTTATATGATAAAATTTCATATCACAATGTTACTTGATTGATATACTAATTATAACCTAATTTTAATTATTTTATTAAATAATTAAAATTAAGATTCGGTGCGAACCATTTGTGAAACATACGACTATAAATGTGGTAATTTTCTATTAAATATATACAGCATATATAAACCTTCAATTATCTGGCATATTCAAAATTCCGCCATTTCTCAGATCCCGAGGTTGCCAGATTTTTGAATGTCTACTTGTATAGGTATGGGACTCAGAATTGAACTTGGATAACACTAAATGATATACAATAGCATTACCATGGATGAATAATAATGCACAATCAGAATAGAAGTCCATATAATAATTTCAGGCTGATAGGTAGCCTCTTTATTATAGACTTTTCCTATGAAAATTGCATTTTTTAGGCTATTTTATAACAATTAACACTAACTATTAAAGCAATTTTGTCATGTTTATGTAATTGATTATTATTTCAGCTCATTTCAGTGAAAAATAGTTTTTTGAGCTCAAAAATGCATTAAAATATTTTTAATGGTAGTTAATGGTAATTTAGATTCCAATTTATGAAAACTTAATTTATGAATATTTTCCAAGAACACTTTAATCTCCTAAACAGAGGTGATATATAATAAGATTATTTTTTGAATTGCATTAGCCACACTGTGAAAGGCATTCTTGTAGCTAAACTTGCATCACAAGCTATACATATTGATAAATGTAATCATTTTCAATTTTTTTATATATATGTGCAATTAAACTATATTTGCATAGTTAATATTGGATGAATTATTAAACTGATCAAAAAATAACTTGTAAATTATAAATCATCAAAAATTATCATCTAAAATGAAGAATTAATGAAATAAGATAAGACTAATTTTATTCACTACAGATGACTCTTTACAGCAGGGCCAACCTATGGTGCTTGCACCAAAAGTGGAGCATTGCACGATTAGAAGTGGAGCATTGAACTCCAGAGAAAAAGTTTTAAAAAATTCTTATAAAATTTATCTATATATAAATCTGAAATGCCTGTGTGTGCCTCTTCACTTATAATGCAATCAGGGCTGCCGAGAGGGGGTGACATCCGTGACTTTTGTCACGGGCCCGATCATCTGGCCTGAAGTGTCACGTAACGTGTCCGATAGTTCACAGACTGCCGAAAGAGCATCTTAAGCAGCCATACCAAAATAAACTTTTTTATATATAACATAGTATGTAACGCATGGAATTTTGAATTTATTGTTTGCCTTTTTTACATAGATGCTTAATATTTTTTTTTATTAAACCAAAGTGATGCACTTTTTTAAGTGGGACCTGGAACACAGACTTGTCATGGGCCCGAAAATTTCTCTCGGCGGCAGTGGGGCCTGGAACACAGACTTGTCATGGGCCCGAAAATTTCTCTCGGCGGCCCTGAACACAATAATAGCTGAAAGGATTTTTATGTTTATTAGAGGATTCATGCAAGATGGCTTAATCCAAGATGGAAGTTTAACGCTATTTGAGCAATCTCATTGTGTTAGTGACCATGTGACAAGTTAACTGGGCAATATCATTAGATTTCTAAAAGGGCTGAAAAGGAGTATAAGTTTGTATGGTGCATTTTAACTAAAAAATGAAAAAATTGACACATGAACAATAAAAGGTTGGCCACCCTGTTTTACAGTAATGTGACTGAATTGCTAGTGTTACCAGAACTGTGTGCAATGGTATATGTATATATGTATATCTATATATATATGTGTGTGTGTGTGTGTGTGTGTTAGCCCAAACACCGAAATTGCACAATGACTGGAAAAAAACAGCCACAAAGCATTGTGGCCAGTTCCAAACACCAATGCTCAGCATTATTTCGCTTTGTGGCCATTGTGAGGTAACCACAAAGCATTGTGAGCAACTCTGCCAAAACCAATACACATTCTGAGCATTTTGAAATGCTCACAGACTGTTCTAAAACAGATCAAGATATGTGTTTGTAGTAGTATGCTCTGTGTAACCATGGCCAGATGACTGTTTAGTAACGTGTTGGCATATCACACAGGAGGATCTGAGTCCAGCATCTCCCAAAAAGTTTTTTCGGGGTTCTGGGCCCAGCCCAGTGATCTCCATACTTCACCATCTGGTCCCTCACCACAGGTGTGATTGGAACTGGCTCCACCACTTAGTAATCTCTGATTGGAAAAGGACCTAAAATAGCAAAAAAAAAACTACACTCCATGTTACTAGTAGCAGCAGAATTCTGCTTCTGCACTGATTGGAAAAGGACTTAAAATAGCAAAAAAAAAACTACACTCCATGTTACTAGTAGCAGCAGAATTCTGCTTCTGGTAACAGAATTTTGATCATTTAGTAGTATATCAGCAATGGCAACTAATTCATGAAAAAGGAGTGATATTTTGGACATTCGGACAAGGGAGTTCAATTATATGTATTTTTACAATAGTTTTATTTTTTAAATCATAAATGAAGTGTTTACAAAAGTAAAATTTTTTCTTAAAAATTTTAAAGATTTCAACACGAATGTAATGTAGCATTGGGTTAGGTCGTTTTGAATTGGCAACAATGCGTTGTTGCTATTGATTTTCATCTTTTCTAATATCTAATAAAGAACATGAATTTTATTAAAACATTTAAAAAATGCTTGTTTACATGAAGCTTATCAGCTAAGATTTACACATGAGTCAAAAGCTATCCTTTAATATTTGATTCCTGAAAATGAATTAATAGGCCTATAGTAGCACTTTTATAATTTATATAATCTGGCTTTCAATTCGTTTCTTTATATAACCTGGACTGAGTTCAGTGCAGGAAGTTTTAGAATATTATATATAAAGAAGAAATCTTAAGCACTAAGCAGAAATAAAACCTTTATTTCACAAAGGAATATTTTCGATCATTCACAACTGGTCGTAGCAGAACCTACTAAAGTTTTAATTTTAGATCCTAGAAAAGGTGGTAGTCCATCTATTGCCAATGCATATCAAGCTAGATGCTTAGATTATGATTCAACAATTGTAAGTTATCAGATAGTCTTCTAAAAAATCATTAGGTTATTTTTACAGAAAATAGTGTGAAAATATCCAAATTAAATACTGATAGTCCATCTATTGCCAATGCATATCAAGCTAGATGTTTAGATTATGATTCAACAATTGTAAGTTATCAGATAGTCTTATAAAAAATCATTAGGTTATTTTTACAGAAAATAGTGTGAAAATATCCAAATTAAATACTGTATAAATATGAATTATCATATGAATCATCATCTTGTTAAAATTATTTTTTTATAATCATATAAAAAATTTATAAACAAACATAAATATCTCATTATTATATTAAAATGAGTTATAAATGATTTATATAACAAGTGTGTATTAAATATTTTTTGATAATGTAATTATTAAAATTTCATTAAATTAAACCAAATATTTCAAGCCAAATTAATTTTATTTCCCTAATTAGTTTCTATTAGAGCATATTAAAATTTAATTATCATTTTCATAAATCACAGTGTACCTAGTGATGTGCAGAAATTTCTGATACATCATTTGTAAGAAGGTATTATTTTCTGGTTTATGAAAGTTTTTGATAACTTACAGGTTAAGATATCTACCTGTAAGTCTAAGCTTACAGGTAGACATCTTAACCTGGTCATGCAATGGTCTGCCTGTAAGTAAAGCTGGAATAGGTCAAAACTTTTTTGCATGATTTCATACATTGGAACTTATGGTCAGTCAATATGTCATCATGATCAAATAAATATGATGTTTTGTCACAATGACATCATGCTTATGAGACTATGACTTTATTTCGATGTCATTAGTTATGTTAACAACAGTCTGTATGATTTATATATGTATATTAAATTACAACTCCAAAATGCTCATCCCTTGGGCAAGTTTGACCAAAGGTTACCGTGTTACCTGTATAGTCACGGAAAGTTACTATGCAAAGTTTGTTTCCAAAAGGATACACCATTTGACTTGCAGAATGCAGGCAGACTCGAGGATTTGGCCATTGCTGACCTCATGAATTAATTATATGAACTGCCATCCTGCTAACAGTCAAATGTGCAGATTAGTCACATGCATGGTACAGGTCATTTTAAAAGGAAATGGAACTTTCAAAATCTTATTTGAAAGTTTAGACATTCTTCACTGTAAAAAACATCTACTGAAATATTTTTCTATAGTTCAAACACCAAGAAACTGGAAAATAATCCTTAATTAACAAACCCAGAAGACTAAAAGCTTTCTGGGAAATAAACATATGATCTGTTTATAATTAGTATGGACTTCCATTCAAGATTTCTATGATTAAATTTTGTGCAACTTGAATTTGAATGTCAAGCATGATGGGGCTACCTATATAGATAGTGCCATCTAATAGGCTATATAGGTAGTGCCTACTAATAGTTAACTCTTTCACTGATAGCGATTTTACAGAAATTAAACCTAATTAATATGCAAAAAAAATATGAAAACTAAAATTATCATATCTCGCTTTATTTACATCAAAATCTTTGAAATTTTTAGGATTTATTGCATTTTTTTTTTCCTCTAAAAATATATTTTTGGAATTTTACTTTTTTTAACTACTATTTATTTTATAAGATCAACAAAAACATGGTTTTTTTATATGAAATCTTAGCCATCCAATGAAATAGTTGATGTTTTTAGATAGTGACATGTCCTCTGACTAAAATGAGCCTCAAATAAAGAAATTTGGCTGAAATTTTCAGAAATTATTTATAAAAAAATTAACTGTTTTATAACTTGTTGAATAAAATTACATCATAATTATTAGAAAAATTACATAAATTCAGTGAAATATTGTCACTTTTAATATTTCATATTTGTTAACTTGTTCTTATTTCATTTGTACAATTTTTAGCAGTACTTTTTATGTTTTTAAATTTATACCAAAAAATCTTAACATATATGAAAATGGTCAAACCTCATGCATAAACAACTATAACAACTGTTCTCAACCTTTTTCATTATTGCATACCACCATGGTCTATAAATATATATGGTCCTCCTATTCCTATCGATAACAAAGGGAAAACAGTTAAGGTCTACATTTTAGTCGCTAGGGCGGCGTTAGTGTCAGTAAGGCAGCCAGAACAGACGAACTTCTACCATTCCTATCGATAACAAAGGGAAAACAGTTAAGGTCTAGATTTTAGTCGCTAGGGCGGCGTTAGTGTCAGTAAGGCAGCCAGAACAGACGAACTTCTATAGAGTTACATGTAGAATCTTATAAATCAAACGTAACTTTGCAAATTATTTTTAGCAGGAATTTCGCTGTATTTTGATAAATTGGAATGAAAACACCTTAAAGTTATCCTTAACGTTTTATGGACTTAAACTTAAATGGAAAAAAATAATAATTCAAAATTTTTAACGTTAGTTCACAACTATCATTTTTAAGTCAACAATTTTGCAGTTGTGACATGTTTTTTTCTTTGATTCTTCAAATGTGTTTGAAATAATGCCAATTAATACAATTCTAATTGTTCCGAAATTACTAATGATAAGATTTTGTAATCATTAATTCTACAGAAAATGGATTTAAAAAATTTTAAATAAAAATTGAAAATGTATATCTGTGTAATGCCCAGTATAATAATTCCGTTTGAAAAAATAAATAATAAATTATTTGATGGGTTAATTATTATATATGAGCAAAAAGATCATACAAGATGCTGAAAAAACTTTATTAAAATTTATGGATCAGAATAGACATACTATGGGCATTTGAAGTAAAACTTTATTGCATTTTAATGTAAGTTGGTAAATAAGGCATAATTCCTCGATAATAGCAACATTATAATTACTTTTCACATGATTATTTAAAACACTATTATTTGTTGATATATTGATAAATAAATTTTCAAGTGTATCAATTTCAATTCCATTCATAAAATAATTTATAATTTAATTCACACTTTTCTATGATACATATATCCTTTAGTGAAAACAATTTTCTGAAATTTATTTTTGTCTCTGCTAGAAATGGTATGTACAGTATAATAGTTTTGAAAGAGGAAAATGTCTCATTATTTAAAATAATTTATTTATCATTTCATATCTAGTATTGTATTAGAACTTTTTTGATTGGAATAAAGCTATCTGGAAACTGAAAATTTTTAGTGATTAATTTTGATAGCAATGAGAAATCCTCTTCTTATTTATCTTTCTCCTGTTTTGAAAGTTTATATACTGTAATTATATAAATCATCTTACTTTAAAAACTCATTCCCATAGGTATTAGTAGTTTAGCACAAATAAATTTAGAGATGTTTGAATTTTTACAGTTGCATTTAGCATTTTCAATGGAAAATACTGTAATAGACAAATTGGAAGTGGGATTTCTATAATAGATTTATTTTCAATATAGAAAAGTATACACCACAACAACAGAATTATTTTAGATTTCACAGGAATTATTGGCCCTCTTTAAATGATGTTTTTTTATCCCTAAATTAAAAAAAATGAGATATATAATTGCCAAGAGTTAGAGTATTTTAAATATAAATACTGATACAATTAAAAAAATTAGTAAATGTATTGTATATTAATTATTTTGAAATATTTTCATTATTATTATTTAATATCATTAATATATTTTTTTTTAATTTATTAAATCTAAATTAGCTTTACTTATGATCAAAACAGGAGAAAGATAAATAAGAGGAGGATTTCTCATTGCTATCAAAATTATGTAAAATTCTATTATGTTTCTGTGATGATTTTATATAATTTTATTTATTAAATCTAAATTAACTTTATGATCGAAACAGGAGAAAGGTAAATAAGAGGAGGATTTCTCATTGCTATCAAAAAGAGAAAGATAAATAAGAAGAGGAAATCTCATTGCTATCAAAATTAATCCATAAAAATTTTCATTCCCGACAGCTTATTCCAAGTTCTAATGCAATACTAGATATGAAATGATAAATTATTTTAAATAATGAAATATTTTCCTCTTTCAAAACTATTATACTGTACATACCATTTCTAGCACAGGCAAAAATAAATTTCAGAAAATTATTTTCACTAAAGGATATATGTATCTCAGAAAAGTTTGAACTAAATTATAAATTATTTTATGAATGGAATTGAAATTGTTACACTCGAATCTTGCCCTTTGAAAATCTCCACTTCTTGACCATTTATAATATGATTGAACGTCTTTTTAATAAATGTCTGATCAAAATGAACATCGCATACTGTATCCTTAAATGTAAATTCACGATCTGCTGGTGGTATAAGTCGTTTCCATCGCCCGAGTTGCTCATCGTTTCCTTGTTTTATCTCGAACAAGTGCCGTTTTTCCTTACAGGATTTATATCCTGATTTGCAGCTAGGAACAAAACAATGGCATTTTTTGTCAAAAAATAAAATTAGTTCTATACAACAACCTGTTACAAGTACGAATTGCACGGACTAGCTTGTACCAACGCCCTCTAGTGATGGAATTTCAAAACAAAACATCTTTTACCAATGGCGTCGAAGTGGGAGGACCATATATATTTATAGACCCCGATACCACCGAAATCAAAATTTAGAAATTTCAGTGCCACTAACAATAATATGCCTTGTTTACAAATAGGAAATCGAGATTATACACATACCACTAATTATATCTGGCGTATCACAGGTTGAGAACCGCCGAGGTATAACATTCTTTACACGTTCTAATTGGATCATAGATGATTTATTGTACCAATTCATCCAATATCATATACCACAGAGTAAAGTAGGCTTGGCTACAATTTCCCGGGAAGTGAGTGACTGCAATAAATCGATAAAAGTGCCATCATCGTCATTTCTGTTTCATCCACCGCTGGATATATACGCCCTCCTCTTGTTTTTATACGCTGTTAGGTATCTCTGTTGACACGCGATAGGAAAATATTCTGGGGGAATCGGTAATCTACTAGTATACCTTTTCTCGTCTTCTCCCGGGGCTTTTCTTCACTTCATCTTAATCGGTTTCTCTATACTGGCGTTAGTATTGTCGCAAAGTCTCTTATATTGGCCGAGTCTTGGTCCGATTGGGCTCAATCGATATCTAGGTGTACGCAGTTCCCGATAGAAGGTTGCCGTTTTTTCTACTACGCAGTACTATCTCAGTCGGCGATAAGTTCTCCATTATCATCATCGATGGCATTTAGTGGGTGTTCGCCATATCTGTGCCGTTCCGGGTGGCCATTCGAATCTGTGTATATCTTCTCCGATTTATTTTTATTATTTTGCATATTTCTCCATATTTTGATCGGTAGCCGATTTGATCTTATCTTTGTTTTCGATCGACCCCGGCAGATATTTTCTGGACAGTATTTTTTAGTCGAATTCCCGCGGTCTCCTCCGCACCATTTCCGACGATGGTCACCGTCCCACGGTAGTATTCAATCCGCGCGTCACTTGTTTCCGCAACTTTAGGCCGTAATCTGTCTTCCTGGGTCTTAAGCCGTCGATCTTTTATCCTGTCGGTTGTATTAGCCGTGTCGGTGTCGAATATCCAATTCGACTTTGACACGGACTAGCCTATTTTGGCTACAGCGTTAAACTGGCCGAGTACAGAAACGTCTCGGATAGTACAGTTGTTGGTGGGTGGGACGAAATCGGTCCGACCGTAGGAACCGATCCAGCTCCGTTCTGGTCGAAGATGTTCGTTATCTGGAAATTGGTGCGCGTCGCAAATTCTGGTAGTCTGGCGCTTCTCTGGTTTCGTATACCAATGCCGTACATTGTTCGTCCTAGTTTTCGAATACCACTAGTTTCTTACGGATGGAGGGAAATATATAGGTTACGGCCGAGACCCGGCGTCTAGCCAAATGGCCACCGATTTGGCCAAGCCCGAAATATAGTCGATTATTTGGGACGCCCGACCGTCCGAGGTAAAGTGGCCCGAGATAGAAATTTGGCGGAGCGCCTACCAATTTTGGCCTATTCACCAGCCGGAATGGGACGGTCTGTCACCTCACCCGGGGTTTTACCGTACAGGCGCGGAGGTTATACAACTACCAACGGGGGATAGTCTGCGGGAGTAAGGAAAGGATAGAGACGGCCAGATTTCTGTAACGGATTTATTTTTTGTATTATTTTCCCATAAGATAAAAATGAAATGGTGTTTACGAACCGTTCTGGCCCAGACGGTAAATTTTTAATATAATAAATGTGAAATGTTTTCGGCTCGGATTTTGGCCTATTCACCAGCCGGAATGGGACGGTCTGTCACCTCACCCGGGGTCTTACCGTACAGGCGCGGAGGTTATACAACTTACTACCAACGGGGGATAGTCTGCGGGAGTAAGGAAAGGATAGAGACGGCCAGATTTCTGTAACGGATTTATTTTTTGTATTATTTTCCCATAAGATAAAAATGAAATGTTCTGGCCCAGACGGTAAATTTTTAATATAATAAATGTGAAATGTTTTCGGCTCGGAGTTACCCGACCTAACTCGAAGTATGGCAACAGTCGAAACTGCGGAAATAAGTAAAAGGCCTGGGTCCCGGTAAGATAGCTTATTTTTTCCGAGACGCGATATTTAACCGTAATCGAAGAATTTTTATTTCTTACCTCCCGATTTTTTCCATTATATTTAGACACGTGTTATTTTTTACAGTCGAAGTCGTTTCTTTCGATTTTTTTAACCTATCGACTAAAAAGATTTTTGTGGTATTTTTTCGACATTTTTCCTTTCTTCTAATTATAAACAACGTTATTACGCTTTTCTAGCGTGCGACTGGAAAGACATTTCTCGCTCCGGTTAATTTTACCACTTAAATAAAACTATCGGAAGACCGACCAGCTTTTCTCTCGGTTTTCCAAATAATTCCAATAAACTAAAAATATTTTCGCGGTGGTAATCTAGGCCAGTTAGAATCGGTACCGCGCTCCTCCCCAACGGTAGCCGGGGCCACTTTTTCTCGGACCCGTCCACCCCGGAGGGTCCCCCGCCCGAAATGATATTTCGGCCCGGGCCGAATCTACCAGCCATTTGTTTTTTATATTTTACGCCTCTTTCTCGCGGGGCAATGATTAAGGGCCGGACCAGTTTCAACCACGCTACGCGCCCACACCGGTGGAGGTGGCCGAGGACGGGGATACCCGGCACCCCGAAAAAATTTCGGGCCAAACCGGACCGCGTCCTCCCGCCTTACCACGACTATTCGGCCGCCCGGCCCATCGGCTAGAGCGATGGTGCGCGAACCGCGCGCCGTCGCTCTAACCGGAAAAATTGTTGGAGGCGGCGAAAATTTTGAGAAATTCTCGTGTTGGATAATAAACTTTTAATCGAAAGAACTAAAAAATAATTAAAAAAAAAGACGAAAATCACTCTATTCATTATTGTGTCCGATTACTTTTGGGTTTAAATACTACATTATTAATTTTATTTTATTTAAAAATTTGTTTTTTTTTGTATTATAATTTTTTTTGTTAATAGGCAGATTTTGAAAAATCTTATATCGAATCGTATGTACCGAAATATACTATAAAGATATGGAATTTTATGCGGTAAAACGACTTATTATTACGCTTATAATAGGATGGTAACGACGGATGATGGATGGTGTAAAATTTCGGTCCGAGTATGGGGGTGGCGTGTGTAAAAAGTTTGTGGGTCCCGGGCCGTAACATATACGTGTATATATGGACGTATCACCTAGCCGGTATATTTTTCCATAGAAGTTTCAGAATATCTTTAATGGCTGCATTAAAAGTGGGGAAACAACAATTTATTATTAGTAAATCGATAGCAATAATAGGACGCGGTAATGTTTTCCAGCCACCCGCGCCCCTCCGTCCCCAGAGGGCTACGGACGAGTAGGCCACCATTTTCGGTTTAGGCGCGAATTATCGTCGGCTATACTCGGGTGCATTTTTCACTTTTATCCAGTCGGTACGTAATGAAAGATTCGAAACCGGGTGGATAATTAATAGGCGGCCGAAATGTAAGGCGTATATATTACCGCGGAAGTTAGACGCAGTCGGAACGAAAGTCCCGGTTTCTAATTATTTTCTTTTAGAAAACGAAAAGGTGGCCGCGCCATATTAGTATCCGCCACCATTTACTAATAACTGGTGGTTTTCCCGCCCAAAGTGGATTTCTGGCGCTTATCGGAGGCGCCATTCCCGAGTTGGAATTATTAAAGGCGATTAGACTGTATACTAGCCAAACCGGCCCGTTTACCGTACGACTTAATGTAACGACCGATTAATTTTTCCATAATTACTTCCCGCTTAATAGAAAATTATCTATACAAAATACCGCTTCCTCTGTCCGGAAGATGGGGTTTTGTCTTTCTCTGGCAGAATCCCGGTGGACCGAATATCCTAAGCCCATTTCCTCCTTTATCGTAGGTAACAAACGTAAAGAAAATAAATGGGCGCTGTAATCCGGGGCGCGATGGCGACCTTTTACCGGGGTTTTCCAGACCCGGGCCATTTGGCTTTTCGTTCTGGAAAATTTATTTCCTATATAAAAACAAACGGTTTGGCCTATATTCGTACTTACCGATCGCCTACTTTTAGGCGGACACCGGTTAAATTCGGAACTAAACCAAATAAAATTATTTCTCAAAGACGACGCGATTAATTAAAATACCTTAATTTTTAATCTTGGTCTTTTCTCTTTTAGGCTCGGTCACCGCCGGCAACTGTAAAGAATTGGCCAAAAACCCCGACGTCGACGGTTTTCTAGTAGGTGGAGCGTCGCTCAAACCGGAATTTGTACAGATAGTCAACGCTAGACAATAGTCCGGTTCATCCGTTATTCCTCCCACCCCGATGGAAAACTAAAAATTAATTTAATGGTAAATTACGCCAGATTAATTTTCAAATGCTTTTTTTCTTCCAATAAAATCTCTTTTTCTGTCAAAATATCTCCGGAGGTCAATTTCATTTGTAGGTCGTAACTGAATTTTAAATGACCCGCTTAGGCCTAACCGGTAAGTAAAAGGTGGACCGGCTTAATTCGACCGGAAGAAAAAAATACGGCACCGCCAATAAAAATCGTCTTTATTTCCTAGCCGATAAAATCCGGTGACCGTAATTTCGGTTAAAATCCCAACGGTCCGCTCTTCCCGCGCTATTCTTATATATTAAAACATTTTAATAGGCGCGAAGATAACCGTATAAGACGAAAACATTGGAAAATAAAGCTGGACCGCCACAGGCTAGTAAAATAAGTGGTACAAGTTAAAGATTTTTATGGCCGACAGATGACGCCACTTTCCCTTCAAATACTAACGGCCGTGTTCGCCGAACAGCATCGAGATCGACTACGATCCTGGATCAGTCTATAGTTTCGTATTCACCAGGATTTTCAATTCAGGATTGGACACAAAACTTGATCCCGATCTTGATCCAACAGTTTGTTCGGATTGAAGTAAGGATCCAGAACGACTCGTGCGCAGTCTAGTCAGTTTTAAAGAAAAATATTTCTAATAGTACTTCTTTTTCAAATATAGTAAAAATTTGTCAATTTGTTGGTAAAAATACATAAAATTTAACACATAATCTGATAAATTTCTGAAAGTACTGCAGTTTCAGCGTGACATCATTAGCGCGTGATATTTTAAACCAATAATATGACTGTTTACTAATAGTAGCAGATCGTCCCTCGGATCGGCTAATTCGCGTTCGGTGAATACCAACAGAATCTCGATCCAGCTTCCAACTCGATCTCGGATTCTGTGATCGAGAAGTAGACTCGATCTCGATCCTGTTTGGTGAATACGGCCGTAAGTGACGGAACCGATCCAACTCGGCCAGCGGTGGGTAGAGACGGGGATGGACGGCCCGGACCCCAACCGGTAAATGTTTCGAAGGGATGGGATCCCAGACTCGAACCCGGGTCCGCCGAAGTGGAAAACCCGGGCGGCCGACCTTTTTTTTTTTTTTTTTTTTTTTTTTTTTTTTTTTTTTTTTTTTTTTTTTTTTTTTTTTTGTCAACAGGCCGGCCGCCATTCTGGTAGAATACTAGACCGGACCTAATACTAGACCGAATACTACCCGGCATAGGAGGACAACGGACGGCTGGGCCCGGCCATAAATATTTTCCAGGTGTGGAGACGACTCGAACCCGGGTCGACCGGAGTGGAAAACCGAAGCGTTTCCACTTTGTCGCCGGATTCGGCTTTAATTTAACGCCGCCTAGATCCGGTGTGGGGCCGTCCTTAACCCGGATTGGCCGCGTGGAAACGCTTCGGCTTTCCACTCTGGAGGACCCGGGTTCGAGTCTCGGACCCACCCCTTGAAAATGTTTATCGTGGATCTACCATCCGACTGACCCCTCCGCCGGGGTGGGCAGCCGGTGGAAGGGCTGGTTTCGCCTCGCACTTAGTACTCTTACTGAGTGGAAAGTAGCGTCATCTGTTGACAAAAAAATCGTATTCCTGCCGGAGCTTTTCTATACCCGTAGCCTCCGTACAAACGGAAGTGCCGGTTTAATCGGAAAGAATAGACGCGTCGTCCTGGAAAATCTTTTTTTAGTTTTAAAAACGATTTAAACGTATGGGAAGCGATTGGTTCCGTGTCGACAAATTTCGTTAAGGAGGATTGGCCAGCCGCCTGGGTAATTAAGGGCCGACGGTCGGAACCCATACGGGAAAAACGCTCTTTCTTCACCTTAGGTCGGTCGGGACCCGGCGCACTAATTTTCCTTCCTAGCCGTTCGGCCGACCGACCGGAGGATGGATTAATACTTTTGGCCTTCCGTTTTTGTCCGCTTCGAATTTATACGGGCGCCTTCCCACTGCCAGGAAAAAGCGGTTAGAACGAGAAGAAAAAGTAGCGGCCGAGGACGGAGACCACCCAATCACCGCCACCGGATACGTGGTTTCCCAGATACGGGCACTGGGGTCCACCGCCAAATCGGAGGGAAAGCGAAGAGAAAAATAATTGGTAGTAAATGGAATAAACGTATTTTTTTTGTCAACAGATGACGCCACTTTCCACTCAGTAAGAGTACTATGTGCGGGGCGAAAGAAGTCCTTCCACAGGCTGCCCACCTCTGTGGAGGGGTCAGCCGGATGGTGGTGATGGGGATCGACGGACCGGGCCCGGACGGAATAAACGTATTACCGGACGGCGGAAAGAAATTACGGATAAAGGTTGGTTCCCACCAGCGCGTAACCGCGGCGGAAAATACGCCCGTGACGAAAGCAGAGCGGTTTCGACGTCATACCGCGACGTAAAAACCGCTACCGTCCAGATTCTAGATGGATTCAACTTTACCGCGACGGTAAAATCCGTCAAAGTAACGTCCACCAATAAAATCAATGCGTGTATCATGGGATGTATGCGTACATTACTATATTTATTATATTTTCGAAATTTAATAATATAAAAATATTTATGATATAAGAGATCAATCAAAATATTTTGACGTTGAATCTTGGCAACTTTGAGTCAAGATAATAGGATTCTCTATCGTTAAATCTCGTCATCAAATTTACATAAAAACCTTATTCGCATCTCTTATGAACATCTTCGATCCAACATTTCCTTCAATTTTGCTTCAGATTCCTCATTTATTGCAGCTGTTAACATCATTTTGTAAACAACGAGTGTCTTTTTACACGAAGTGAATCATGGGAACGGCGCTAAGAATGTTGGGAAAAGCGTAGCGTACCGCGACAGTGGGAACCGGCGAGTGGAATTACCGCCGCGACGGTTTTGATCGTTCCGCTTTCCGCGGCGGATAGTGGAAACCAACCTTAAGTCTACCCGGATGGAAACTTTTTGGCGATATACGGGGAAAACGTGTCCCTGACCCGGGTAGTAATAAGAAAATAAGGGCCGTCCAGAAACGCTTCGGCTTTCCACTCCGGAGGCCCGGCCCACCCCTCCGCTGGGGTAGGTGGCCGGTTGGGAGCGCCACCTGGTATTCTTCCGGAATGGAGGGTGGCGCCTTCCGTCGACAAAAAAGGAAAATAAGGGCCGTAACCGGGCCAAATCCATTTAAACTATAATAGCGTTTCTCCGGGTAAATTGGGTAGAGTAACTTTTCCCGAAGAAAGTAAGGCCGAACTGTTTTTAACCACTGCCACCGAGTTTTAATAATTTGGACCACCGGGAGGCGATGCCTGATGGGATTGTTTCTATAGCAACGTTCCGGTTGTGGTCGCCAGGCCAGTGTGAATACACCAGTGACGTCACTGGTGAATTTACAAACAGTTTAACCAACACTAGGGCACTAAATGGAGAGTATACTCGTGCTGCGCCATATTTGGTCCAAGGCGCCTTATATTGGTTTAGTATATACCATATTTTTAAACTTCTACAATAATTTATTATTGAGATTAGTTCTATCTCCATTAAAAATTTAAAATGTACGATTAGGAATATTTTATTAGCCAAAACTTCAATTATAATCAATCGATATCTTGTTGACATCCTATAAAAGCGCTTCTGTCATTTGAAAATTTTGGTATTAAACGCTATCTAATAAATAAATAAATAAATAAAACGATTGTATGAAATTAAACATTTCAATGTTTTCGATACTTTTTAAAGTAATAACTTCCATTTATTTTATGTATTGTTTTCATTAAACTGAAATCTTTAGAATATTACTATAGCGGCCTATGGGAAGAAGGACCAGAAATGGCGGATGCGTATACCCGCTATCTAGAACTCTAACCAACACGGCTTCGTCACGGATGAAGAGTGTCGAATTACTCCTATCAATCAGAAGGGACGAGTCCATTTTTAGCTTCCATGGTGCGGGCTGGAATTGAGACTTTATAACCGATCAACTTCCAGTCAGCTCAGTCCCCGCTTAGCCAGAGAATACCTTTTTGGAACCAACTGTACTTCCGTACTGGAGCGCTTAACGGTGGACCCAGTTAAATTTGAGAGACGAGAATTACTTATCTTCAGCTACCGATACTCGGTACGACCGACTGGGAAAAACACTTTCCCACGGGAAAACTGTTACGTTTCACTTTAACGCTCATAAAGCGGAACTTTTTTTGGGAGGAGGAAGGTGTCGAAGCGGAAACGTTGGGCACTGACAGTCACCGGCACTAAAACGGACAGATAGGCTAATGTGTTTGTCACGGAGGTAAAGAGGACAAATGGGAGTTTTTAGTCGACCGGTAAGTATGGAGAATAGGCTAATTTATTTTTAATACGATTTATTTTTATCGAGAATTTTTTAACTCGTCTTAGACGGAAAAACTTAAAAAGGAGGAAGCTTCAAAAATACACTCGTACCTGGCTTTTTGTCGTTAATCCTTCCGAGACTCTTTAAAAACCAACTAGACCCCGTATAAATAACTCCGTAACGTCGTTAACATTTTTTTAGCTTCTATATAATTTTATAAATTATTTTGTATATTTTAATCATTATTTCAATAATTTTAGGTGATTTTTACGAGTTTAACGTAAAGTTATATAAACTAGTGTTAATTTAAAGCCGAATCAACGATATATATATATATAAACTGGATAGACCGCGCTAGTGGTCGTTGGTCGGCATCCTCGGTTGTCAGCCAAAAACCACTCCGTTGGTAGCCATATCTGTGCGATTGCACTCGCGTTTAGTACATTTCTCGTTATTTGTAGTGTATTTTTCTTTTTTTTTTGTGTTATTGGTATATATTGTTTAGCGTATGGATGTAAGAATGAACCGTGATAGAGAGTAGAAAATACGTTTCGCCTGGAGCTAGAACCTTTCAAAGATGTGGAAATATTACATTTTATTCTTTTCAATTTGATAAAATCCCGCGATATTAATACAGTCGTGCAGTGGTTTTCAAACTTTCTGCGTCTGCGCCTCCTTTTTCGTAAAAAATTGGTACACCTCTCATTTTCATCAGAGTCTAATTTTATAAATATTTTCCACTTACGATTTACTACATACTACAAAAACAATATACCATGTTTTATATAAATAAAGTTCTTATACATAAATCTTATAAAAAACGAAAAATAGAATATATGTTTAATGCGATGGATGGGCTGGCTTTCGGCACAAATTCTCTCAAATCGGGTGTGGTGGAAGATATGGCTAATAGCCATTCTTTTTTCATCAATCGGGTGTGGTGGAAGATATGGCTACTAGCCATTCTTTTTTCATCACTAAACCGGATGGATATTTTATCTTTAAATTAGCGACAATAGAAAGTTTCTGGATACGTGGATAGATGTACTGTATAACCTTTTTGCCGATTCATTTTTTTCGACACCACTCTGAATTTAGTTTTTGCCTGTTTGTCTCCAAAATGATGTTTTTGTTAATTCTCGCGCGCCCCACACTGTGCAAAAACAGCGGTAATGTATAAAGAAACCGAAAGCCCGATTAAAGTCCATACAATTAATATCAAATAACAGCCTATCCTTATTAATATTTAAAATAATATTAATTTAGTAATGATAGTGTTATTATTTGCTATTAATAGTATAATTATTCCTACGATTATAATCATTGTCAAAAATAAAATTTTATTCACTCCATGTTGTTATTTTTTATAACAACATTTTCTTTAGCATAAAATACATGTTGTTATGTTTTTTTTTAACAATTCACCCTGGATGGCCTTTAATTTTATTTTTCTCCTTCCTGGAAACTTTATACTATTAGGAAAATCGAAATTTGGAGTATTTTAAGTACTTCATTCGAAATGATCGAAAACGTGTATTTAAAAAACTATAATAAAAAATGGTTTAATAATACTCCATATTGGGATACTATACACTTTATTATTAGGATGTGGTAGTCACAATTACTAAAATAAATGGGCTAGATCTAGCCAGCAAAATAAAGTTAATTTACTAACGCGCTTCACGAAATACTCCACTGAAAACGACTTCGTTTTTCTAACATCGAGCAGTTTATCCAGTTTGTCATCGATGGGCAAGCTTTCACCGGCGTAAATCGAGCAGTCGGTACACCGAGGTAAACCCGTCGCACACAAAACGTCGGGAGTACCGATGCTCGAACCGAAAGCGTCCCACGCTATACGAATAAACGACGTCGTTTAGCTATCGGCTAATCACTACCACGTCATTCCAAGTTAGCCGATTCGATACGGATAGCGAATCTCGAGAATCGCTTTAATTATCGACGCTTCAAATCGTAAATTATTGAATGTTACGATTCGGCTACGGCAAAATACATAATCTAAAGAACCGTACCCAGGCGTGACGTATATCGTTTTAGAGAGCGACGAAGTTTCGATAAGCAGATCGTACCCCGATTGGACGAATGGTCAGCGTACTCTTATTCGCGGCGTAGAAAGTCGGATAAAAGTGAACTTACGCGCAAAGACGCAGCGTTTATCCATATACAGGAAGTGACATCATCAGCGTGTAACCGACGTATTTACGCCGGTGAAACCCAGTCTTTATTACACTTTTATTTTATCCTATTATTATTAGCAATAAAAATCGATATAAATCGAAACGATTTAAGTAACGACTTAAAGGTACAACTGTATTTTAATTTAAAAAATCGAAAATATATGAGTTTTAAATTATACGGTATATGGAAGCGGAATCCCATTTACGTGGGATTATTGTGTTTTTCCTCGTTTTCCGACACGAAGGAAACGGGTGGTGAGGTCGAGTATAAAAAGTTTCGTCGAGGCCAGCCATCTTCGAAAACTCGGGACTCGGGTTTATTTGTCCACGAAAGATCGGCGGGGGAGGGGGCCGGCCGACACTGGTCCATCCCACTAGATGGAGCCTACACAAACGCTTAGGTTAGATCAGATACGCAGGCCGAATCCGGCGTCGGCCACTGGTAGAGTCCGCTATAGGTTAGCGGTAATACCGAAAGGTAACTTTCGGTTCCACCGTAAGGTGGAACCGAAAGTTTGAAGTAAGGTGGAACCGGAAGGTTGAAGAACGGACCGCACCGTAAGGTGGAACCGGAAGGTTGAAGAACGGAGCTGGACCCTTCCCGAAGAAAGCCAGAGACCACCTACGGTGTACGGCGATAACATTTTTTTGGTCAACAGATGACGCCATTTTCGATTCTAGGAGAATACTTACAACTTAGTTGCGAGACGAAATAATTCCACCGGCCGGGCCCGGACTTCCCGATAAATATCTTCGAGGGTGGGAGCCGAGACTCGAACCCGGTCCTCTAGAGTGGAAAGCCGAAGCGTTTTCACCATAAGATTTTTTTCTTAATTTTGCCTATTTTACGCCCTCCTTTCCAATCGGGGAGATTACTAAGAGGCGGAGCCAGTTCCAACCACGGGCCGCACCCACACCCGTGGAGGGGGCCGGATGGTGAACGACCGGGATCACCGAGCCAGGCCTAGTACCCCCAAAAATCCGGGACCAGACCCGGACGTGAACCAAGTGCTCCCGCGTGGCACGCCAACGCGTTACCACGGCCATCCGGCCGCCTCTACCATAAGATTAGAAAGCGTTCAGTGAGGTCGGACGGTATAAGGATGCGCCGTTAGCCATACGGACCTACGTAATAGAATGGTAAAGTTAATTTAATAAATTATTTGGCTGGGAAAAGAAAAATCGTACAGTTCGTTCCAAAAAATTTGTCACCTAAGCGGAAGATATACGGCTTCCTTACAATACTTACAAACCAATGAGATTAATTCGCGCCTGTACTGATTAGAGTTTGCGGAGCTTTGGACGATTCCATTAATTTTTTCTAAGCAACAGGGTTAAGTACGCTTAATGACAGGTGTTCGATCATTTTTTTTCGAAAATTGATTTTGAGCATTTATTAGGAAAGTTTCAATTTATTATTTACAAATTAATCTATGTTGTTATTAATTTTGACAAAATGCGGCATTATATAGTCGTAACTAAACGA
>AYEL01053396.1:0-12196 GCA_000484575.1 Olivierus martensii
GGAACTTTCCTCTTAACCGCTGTACCGTCAGCCGCTTGTGACCATCTCCCGGTCTTAAGGTTGTCCGACTGTTCGCATGGGCGTAACCGCTGAAAACTTTCACCGATTTGAATCCGTTGAAAACGGCCAATACGTTCAAACGCATGGCCATTAGAATTAAAAATATAAAATAAATTTTCGTAGTGAGCGATTCCTGGCATGATAGATGCATCATAATTGGTTCCATGCCAAAAATCAGAGTATTTCTGTTTCAAGAAAAACACCCGGTATATACCATACAATATTTTCAATATTATAGTTGAAGAAACTATGTAATTATATCAGCTGAAGGCTATTGCTAATGACCTCATTTGTTTATGTTCAAACAAGTTGATTTTAAATTTATTTTTCAAATAATTCTGTAAATAATCTACTGTATATTTATTGTTTATGGTATTAAGTCATAAATTATAAATGTACAGAAGATTAATTATATCATTTTAATCCATTCAAATTAAAAAAATCAACAAATTTCATGTAAATTTTATGTATTAAAAATAGTCTGTTTACTAAGAGTTTTCCCTCTAGAAAAATGATAACATGTTATGTTAAGTCTTAAAATCAATAAGTATGAAGATAGAAATACCACTTACAGATTAGTTCTTCCTATTTTAATAATAATTAGAGCAATTAATAGAAAATTTGACCAAAACAATGAATGATTAGTTCATATCTATAAGTTCCACTATGTATACTAATTATCTGTTGAAATGTGGATAATTTCCTAATTCAAATGTGTGTAATATATTGTTCAAATTTTGTTTTATAGACAAAAGAGAGCATTAGATATCAATATAGTTTTTATCCTAAACTTCAGCTGTTTACAGAAGACATTTTATGATTAACTTTAGTTGATCATCATCAAAAGATTGTAATCTATCACTATACATAAAAGATTAATTTTTATAAAAAGTAATATTCATGGATACTCTTAAATATAGATAATCAATTTAAAGATATTGATTAATTGATGAAAGTTTATTTAAATTTATATTTATGTAAATTATCATGAGGCATATTTACAGTGCATATTTTGCTAGTGATCTAAAATAAACATATGTAAATAATTTTCATAATACTCATTCATAAATGCATTATTGATTTTTTTATTTACTTACAATTTTCTGAATTTTATATATTTTAAGGTATCAAATATAAATCATTGATTGGCTTCCAAAGAAATTTAGACTTACTAAAGGGTAATTAGTTGTCTGCAAGTGATGTAATGGACACTAACTTGTAGATGCATTTCTCCTTTTAATGATTATTGTGGAATTCCTGAGTAAATATGTGTGGAAAAATTAAAAATAAATGTAAATTTTATTATATAATTATTTACAGTATTTAGATATAGATAATAAATATTTTGAAACATTGAGGCCTTTCTAATACAAAACATATCATAATTTTAATTTATATTTTTTGTAGGAATATTTATTAATTTTTTGTGTTTATCCCCCCTCGCTCCTTTTTTTATTGATAAATTTTATATTACAGAAATAAAAATTGGAACTGTGATTGATAAATCTTCCCTCCATCTCATGACCAAAGTTTTCTATTGCTTATAATTTTTGATTTGTTATAATTTTTAAAATATTCAATATTAATTATAATAATTTACAATGAACTAATTTATAATGAAAACTGCTTACAGTTCTGTTAGTGGTCAAGATAGACTTGGTTCAATTTTGCCACATTCAAATACTGTGGAAAGTGCATTAAGACGTTTCAGTAGTGGTATTGGAACAGCAACAGATATAAGCAGTGATGATGGAATTATTCCAGCTCGTTGTTGGACACCAGATTCAAATTTCTCCATTAATAGTAATAGAACTGGCTTCTCTGGAAGAAGTGGTATTCGTCATTATCATATGCCAGAAAAGCTTCAAATTATAAAACCACTAGAAGGTAAACTGTTTTTTCTTTTAAATAATAATAATTATTGCTTATTGATGTTTTTATTATCTAAAAAAAATTATCATAACTTTTGAAAAATTACTTTAATTTTGTTTGTGTGTTTGTTTGTTTGTTTGTGTGTGTGTGTTTGTGTGTGTTTGTGTGTGTGTTTGTGTGTGTGTGTTTGTGTGTGTGTGTGTGTGTGTGTGTGTGTGTGTGTGTGTGTGTGTGTGTGTGTGTTTGTGTGTGTTTGTGTGTGTGTTTGTGTAAAATTCAAAAGCTGATCAGTGTGAAATTGGCCCTGCACATTTGACTTTTTAAACTTTCCTTTTGTATTTATTAATGATTTTTTATTTGCACCTTCAATGTTCAAGCCTGCAGAGCAGAATAAACTAAACCTAAACACTGAAAGTATTTTTAAGTATGTTAAGCTGAAAAATGTTATATTTTTGAAAATAATAAAAATATTTAAAAAAGAATTATTATTTTGAACTTAAAGTAATACTACTTTAAGTACACATTACCAAACAAAGTTATTAAAAAGAATTAACACTAAAGGCAATTAAAATAACGTTTACCCTTCCCTAATCAGGCCTAGGCTGGTGGTATCATTAAGGAATCACCTGAAGCTAATCATGTGATGGGTCTTACCAAGTCCATGTATAGTAAGAGTTTCCAATGCCTTGTTTTCCTTAATGTTGTCCAACTTCTTTAACACACAATACTTTATTCTATCTATTCACAACATTTAAGTAATGGTCAAATATGATATACTTTGGCCATTATTGGCTTTTAAATGTCATGATTAGATAGAAGATTTTATTAAAAGTAAATTTAATTCTGAAAATCATTTAAAAAAAAAAAATTATATTATTACAACAAAAATAAATATTTTAATCCTTTCCATGCCGAAAAGAAAAAATGATATTAACAAACCTGCTAAGTCTAATTAATATGCAAAAAAATTAAAATTGTCATATCTTATTTAATTTTCATCAAAATCTTTTAAAATTTTTACAACTGTTTTTTAGTCTCTAAGAGTATAAGCAATTGTTTTCAAATTATTTTTTTCAGAAATTTTCATTCTGTATATAAGATTACAGAAAACACAATTTTTTCTATATGAAGATTTAGCTATCCAACAAAGTAATTGTTATTTTTGAATAGTAGCTGGTCCTCTGAATAAAACAAACCATGAATGAAGGAAATTGGACCATATTTTAAAAAATTTATAAAAAAAAAAACTCAATATGTAAATTTTGATTAATAAATATTAATTCAGATATGTGCTCTAATTAGTTCAAGATTTACATGAATTTATTGAAATATTGCCATCATTATTAATAATTTATGATATTAATGTGATTTTCTTTCATTTCAATAATTTTTTATATATAATAAATTTTAAAATTTATATCAACAAATCTAATCTGAACAAAAATTTTCTCTAATCACACATAAGCAACTATAATATTCTTAGCACTAATTGGACCCCTGATGGTTTACTCTCACATTACTTCCAATATCACACTTCCCATAATATAATAACATTTTCACATAAATTCTGAATATTGTATAATACCAGAGGAGTGACAACTGTGAGCCCCTTCAGATTTTTTCCTCTCCGAATATTTCATTGACATTTTAAAATAAAGTCTCTTCAAACAAGAGAGACTTTTATTTTTAAATGTCAATGAAATATGTTTCTCTATCTCAATAATGAAAACACCATATGCTTGTAGAAATGTAGGGTTCATAAAATTTGTGCATTATAAAACAATATTCTGTTTTGGATGCTTTTATGAGTATTACCCGAATAGATGCTCATCAGCCATAGAGATCAAGGAGGATCCCAGTCACCAATAATAATAATAATAATTATTATTATTATTATTATTATTATTAAGATCGGATATTTAATTTTTTTTCTATGTCATTTAAACATTTCTATCACAAATATTAAATACACTTATAAAGGAATGTAATTATAAATAAACATTTTTATACAAAATATTTATTTTAATTAGCAAATAAAGATTATATTACTATTGATGATCGGAATTCTTCTTGATCTCTATGATTGATGTGCATCTATTTGAGCGATACTCATAAAATCATCCACAACAGAACATTGTTTTGCAAAGAGTAGATTTTATGAACTCTACATTTCTATAAGCATAGGATATTTTCATTATTGAACATATTTCATTGACATTTAAAAATGAAGCTGTATCTTCAATCAACTTTGATGTGAATCATGATATAAAATCATCATTTTAACTATAGCGACATTTAATTTGTGTAACAATAACGAATGATCATTAATAAATGTGCGTATTGTAAAACAATATTCTGTTGTGGATGATTTTATGATGAATTTCGCTTAAATAAATGCACATCAGCCATAGAGATCAAGGAAAATCCTTGTCACCAATAACAATGTAATCTATATTTTTTAATTAAATAAATATTTTGTGTATAAAAGTTTATTTATTTATTATATTCCTTTATATATGTATTTAATATTTGTGATAAAATGTTTAAAGAGCATAGAAAAAAAAAATTAAATAATTACAAAAGAGTAATTCCTCATTAATAAAAATACATTGTATAATAATCCATTTCAGTTTAGAGTAAAAAAAATTTAAAAAAAGATGAGATTTGAACTGACATCCTTTTGATCACTTCTTATAGTAATTGAATGGTGAATATATCACGCTATGATGGCACTTGTTTAATTGATAATATCAATTAGTATTGTGATACCTGAGGAGATTCATACAGGCTTAGGCCTACCTGCAGTCTGTGGAATGAGGTAATAAGGCCTTGTGACAGAACAACTAAGAGACTACATTTGGTAACAAACAACTTCCTTTATTGGAGAGAGAGAGTATTTATAAGCATCACCCAACAATGAAATTCTAGGAAGGATAGATACCTTTATTATTACAAATTATCTTTTCTATATTTCCTTTCTTTATGTTGCCAGGATCTGTTTTGGGTTTTCTTTCCTTAAAATTTGATAGCTATGTTTCAGTTCTTTATTTTAGGGTGGATGATGTGGTTTCTCTTGGTTTTCATTAACAATT
This sequence comes from Olivierus martensii, assembly GCA_000484575.1. Taxonomy (NCBI): domain Eukaryota; kingdom Metazoa; phylum Arthropoda; class Arachnida; order Scorpiones; family Buthidae; genus Olivierus; species Olivierus martensii. The sequence continues at coordinate 5,025 of AYEL01053396.1, forward strand.
ATTAATGTCCTTTTCTTCAGAGTTATAGTCTCTTTGAAGACAGTAGAGAACTTTCGGACAACTGTGTATGTGTCTTGACTTTCCTGAATTAAGTTTTGAATTTCAAGGCGTATTACTTGCACTGGAGTTGGATTATCACTTCTTCTCTTTATTTTGGTTGTGTTCTTCTATTCATGCACTTAACAAATAACTTTTCTGTCTATGTTCAAAGACCAACTTTTTACGTCTTCTCCATCGTGTCACTAAACTGACCGACTTTAATTGGCCTCTATCCCAGGCAGATTGTTAGTCTGCTTACATCATTTATCAAAAATGTTTTTCTGGAAAAGACAATGTTTTTTGTCATCTTACACTCCAGTTACATTTCTTTCTTCAACTCCATCATGACACTTGCATGTCATCTAATTCTTTATTTTTATTATCATGGAGAACAAGATTCTCCAAGCTGGATGGTATGATAAGCAAATCTATTGTTTGTTTATCCATCTAGGGCAGTGGTGGCCAATTCCGCGCCCATGGGTGCCAGTGCGCCCGCAGTTGGTCTGTTATGCGCCCACGGCAAGATTTCCAAAAAATTAATTTAAAAATATCTTTTTTAACTTAATCAATAAATAATAAACCAAAACTGCATAGAATATTTACGTAACTACTTGAAAAAACAGCACTAGATTGCAGTTCAACATAAAGTAACTAAAACTTTATTAACGTTTTCGGCCTTTCGGCCATCTTCAGATAAAGAATTAAACATTCGAAAAAAGAACATACAGTTAGAACAAAAATAAACAAATCAAACGTGATGACAACATTCATAACGTAAAAGGTTTAAAAACTAAAGAATGGTTATTACAATATATATAAAGTTTTTTAAACAATTATGAAATAAAAGTATAATACAAGATGACCGGATTGACTATTTATCTAAATAGCTAGTCCCTCCTATTATATGTTGATCTACGTCTCTCTTATACCTCTCTTTATAGCGTATTTCAAGGTTGCGGCGAGTCCCACGCCAAACGGTCATTTAACAGCTTTTTCTTCTCCCCTCTCTTCAGGATTTCAATTGATTCAGCTACTTCCAGTTGCGTACAACTCATGAGCGGTTTCACGATTCTTGTCTCAGTCCACTTTGTTTATATCGGTCGCATATACTTCAGTCGCTAATGCTGTGGTCAGTGCTCCTTGCTAGATATCTCTTTTATGTTCTACGATTCTTTTTCTTAGATTTCTTCTAGTGACACCGATATATGAGGCCTCTTCTCCTGTTTTCATGTTGACAGTTCGGATGTCGTATACCCCGCTTTTTTCTGAGTGCTTTATCAGGTCTTTCTCATTTCTTAGGAGACCAAAGATAGTTGGGCCTCTAGATGCCGTTAACTTCAAATCACTGTCTCTAGCAATTTTTTTAACCACTTTAAGGGTATTTATGTGGTAAGGTACTGGCCTAAAGTTACATTGTGCATTAGGTGGGTCTTGTGTCTTCTTATTTTTCACATTATCACTATTGCGCACCTCTCTTAAAATATTTCTTAGGAAGGATTTTTTATAGCCATGTTTTCTTCCTATATTATCTATGTATTTGTATTCTTTCTGCAATAGCTGCTCATTGCTTGAGTATAAAATCGCCCTCTGGTAGAAGCTCCTAAATGCGGACTTCTTATACTTCAGTGGGTCGTTAGACCAGCTCGGTATTAGTACAGGGGCGTAAGTAGGTTTTCTGTAGACACTAGTTGCTAGGACTCCTTCTTCTACTTTGATTTCCAGGTCTAAAAAATGTACACTAGTCAGACTATGTTGTTCTTTCTTCAGACGTAGGCCATATTGCTCCAATGTCATAGCTCCAGTGAACTCTTCAATTTTATCCTCTTCTCCATATAATTAAAATGTCATCAATATATCTGGTATACAGTTTCATTTCAATACGAAAATCTGGTAGTACTCTCTCCTCTACTGCTTGGAGGGTGATTTCAGCGAGCACTCCTGCCATTGGACTACCAATAGGTACACCAATGAGCTGCTTATATACTATACCTTTAAACTCATATTTTCTTAATCATATGAAAATAATTTTAAAATAAGTAATAATAATTTTATTTTCATCTTTTTATTAGTTTGAGTTTACTGCAAATCTACTAAAATAGCATTTCTATCTACTAAACTAGAATTGTAATTTACAAAATTATTAAAAATAAATAATAACTAAAAAATGTAGTCTAAATGTTTTTAATATGTCCAGACTTAGCACAAAAACCTTTGATCTACCATTGCAATTGGCACGCTCCGAGGCTGTGCGGACTCGGTTTGCATCATTCACATTTCTGCTGATATGTGTATGTATGTCGATGACGCAACGGTATATTATGCTCGTAAATTGATATTAATGACTGAATTGTGTGTATTATCTGTTGAATAGTTGTTTCCAATAATTCGCAAATTTATTAAAGTTATTTTTGGATAAAATACTTATAATGACAAAAAAGAATTCTACTTAATATGTCTGAAGCAGGATCAAGTAACGGCCACATTTTTAACTTATACAGAAGTGAGGTGGCTTAGCAAAGGCAAAGTATTAGAACATTTTCTTAATTTGATTGTTGAAATAAAAGCATTTCTTGAACAAAAAATGAAAATTTATAGTACTTTTGAAAATCCTAACTGGCTAGGTGATTTAGCTATTTTGGCTGACATTTCTCAGAAATTATATCAGCTAAATCCTGAACTTCATGGTGAAAATAAAAATTTGATAGATATGGTAAGTGCTATTAAAGGATTTAAAGTTAAATTAACTCTTTGGAGTTCACATTTAAAAAAAAAAATCCTTGGCGCATTTTCCTCAAATGTCAAAATTATTTCTAAAAAATCAGTTAGATTCCCGAATATATGTTAATTATCTAATTAAATTAAGTAATGATTTTAATGAAAGATTTAATCAATTTGATGATTTGAAACTGATTTTATTTTCCATTTATTTCTTTTTGGATATAGTCCAATTTTTTTAAACACTATTTTTTGCAACTCTAATGACCTCCCATTAATTAAATTAACTTTCTTATTTAAATTCTAAAAACATTCCTTTATTTAAAATTTAAAACTTTCTAAAAAAAATTTACAACCTTAATGGCTATATTCGAATATGCATTTCGGCTATGTCTTTCCTTCTCAGCCCTCTTCAGTTCTAATAGCCATGCTATAAAACAATTTTATTTGTTGTTAACATTTTCATTTAAGATAATTAAACAATTATACAATATATAAAAGAAAATCTTACATATCAAAAAATATGCAGAATTAAAAATTATAACATTTATTACAACAACAAATCTTCCACATCGACAATGTTTAACATTCTTTCTATAATTTTTAGAAAATATTATGTTCAACCATAATTTTATTTTACTAGATTTTAAGCAATTTTTAGTCTATTTACTTCATTTTCTAATTTAAAACTGTTTTAATGACATTTTTTTATAAAGTTCTTACTTGATTTTATTTCCTTCAGGAAACATCTGCATAATATATTATTTCAATAAAAAATTTTTCTTGATTGCAATGACATTACTATTTTAAGTGCAGAATTAAATAAATTTAATACAACAAATATAGAAATTTAGAATTAGAAATTAATGGAGAATTATTTTGAAATGCTTTACATGCTGGTGCCGATTCTCTCTGATAATTCCAATTATAAAGAAGAATTATAAAATGATGTTGCTTTGAATGCTGTGAACATGGACGAGACATTTTGGAAATTTGTTGATTCATATAAATATCCAATATTAAAAAATTGTGCACTGAAGCTAAAATCTTTTTTGGATTGACTTATCTAAGTGAAGCCACGTTTTCTTCAATGCAATTTATTAAAAACAAGTTTAGATCACATCTTTGGGTGAAAATTTGAATAATTGCTTAAGAATAGCAGTATCAAATTACAGTCATGATTTTGAAAAATTGTATGAAGATATTATCAACCTTCTCATTAAAAAAGATAATAACATTTTCTATATTTATATATTTTATATATATGAAATTGTTGTTTTTGTTACTTATTATTTATCATTTAAGTACCATGAACTGTAATGATTTTATTATATTATTGTAAAGTTAATATATTTCTCTATTCTCTCTGCTACCCACCTAAAAAAAGGTCATGTGCCCACCACGCTGTAAAAATTTTACGTTGCGCACTTGCTTTCAAAAAGGTTGGCCACCGCTGATCTAGGGTATCACTCTGATTGAATTCCATTGGTTTTTTTTTATGAAGTATAGAGTGGCACCTTACATCAGGCCTGAATTCCATGTCTCCACAGTATATAAATAACATAGAAAACTTTAAACCCCCTTTTTTATGAATGCTTTAGAGTTGTATCATATTACTTTATCATGGTGGGGCATTTGTGGGAGGATAGTACTATAACATATATAAAAATCAGCAAAATTGGAGGCAGCCATGGTTGGCACTCCCCTGGTTAGATATAAGTTTTCATTTAGTAATTAAATTCAGGATAAGTTGTTTTTAGTAGATTTGTTTTTTTGATAAATTAAAGTTTTCTCATATTTTGTTCAAATGAAAGGATAAAATATCCAATCTTCTAATAAGATGCTAGTTGATATAAGATACAGGTATTCTCAGATGTAAGATATATCTGTATGTATGACAATACCTGTATGTAAGATACAGGTATTGTCCTCCTGATCTGTAAATGATTAAATCTCATCTGTGCTTTAATAAAGCATGGTGTGCATGGATAGTCAAAAACATTTTTTTAATAAATAATACAGCGTTATTGAGAATGCTAGTAGTTTAATTATTTTGATTTTGCAATAAAAGGATATTTATTATACATTATATCCTTATTCTATCATTATTTATTCTTAGAAACTTTTGAATCATTTTTTAGACTATAGAAATTCAATGAGATTATATTGTTCAAGTTGACCATGAAGACAGATTTCTTTAAATTCGATTAAATTAGTTCTTTAAAATTACTTTTAATTGAATTTAAAAAAAAATTAAGACTAATTTTATAAGATAGGCAAATTTTTACCTGCCTTCTAAAATTTTGTTAGCTTATAGATCAAGTTAAATATTTTTCCAGCTTCAAATTAAATATTATTATTATTTCAGGTTCTCAAACATTACATCAATGGCAACGCCTTGCAACTCCTCATCTTGGTGGTATTTTTGAAACGCATCCTGGTGTACAGATCAAAGGAGAAGTTAAATTGGCTGAAGAAGAAGAAACTTATAATCTTAGTGATTATGAAGAAGATGAAGGTTAGCATAAATAATTTCTTTTTTCTTTGTATGTTATTTACATAAAATATTTACCATTGTATATTTTAAAGAATTTTGCCATCCAGGAAAAAGTTTTATGAATACATCATCCATTTATACTTATACTAATTCTACAATACTTCATCCCAGTGATCAGACACAAGTTACACCAAGGTAAATTTTAAATGTTTTATACTTTTTATTTTTAATAATTTCAGTTTGTCTGCTATATTATTTTTTTATAGAAAATAATTCTAATTCGCAATACACTTTAAATTCACAATTGCATATTTGTTGAACTAAAACTTTTACTGTTAGAAAAAAATAAATTTAGAAACTCTTACTTTTATCTTCATTTTATTTGTAAATTAAATTCATTTGTTCATTTTATTTGTAAATATAATTAATAAGAATTATTGAATATAAATAATGGAATGAAAATTTAAACAAAAATTTATTTTATACTTAATTTCTTAGTTTTAAAAATATAAAACAATTCTCAGATAGTAAACTACAGGTAACCCTCGTATAACATGGTAGATAGGTTCCTAAAAAATGCCATGTTGTGTGAAACCGTGTTATACAAGACTTAGCTCTTCTTTGTATTGGATCCATGTTCCAAAACCAATTAAAAACAAATAACTTTCTTTAATTCCACATAAGAAACTTAATTTTTATTAAGAATATTAATAACACAAAACATAAAGAAAGAAAAATATACGTAAGACCCCAAAAAAAAACAATATAGATAAAACAAAAAAAAAAGAAAAAGTATACAACCTATATAACATTCATATAATAATTATATCTTCCTTACTACTGTTTTGTTAAAACGAGAATGTTTTTTTCTTTAACAATATCAACTTCACTTTCCGAACTTTTTTATGCATTTAAATGTTTCTGTATCTTCTGCTTTCTTTACAAAATCTGTAATCTAACCTGCTACAATCTACTATAAAACAATCATTCCTTAGCATATACTCCCCAAAAAAATTTATGAATTACAGTGGGTGATCAGTTAATGAACATAATCCGTTCCAAGACAATATTCATTATCCGAATTGTTCGTTAACCGATCATCGATTTACAATTAAGTTTTTATGGGAATTTGATTAATTCGTTCTGGAGACTCAAAAAAACATAAATAAAAAAATTATATAATTTCTTATTACATTTATTTATATGTAATAACAATAATATATACATAATAGATTAAAATGCAAGACTATATATGTTTATTTTCCATTAAAGAATCTGTCCAATGTTGATTGCTTTTCTCTTTTCTTCAGGATTTTTTGAAAGTGATTAATAGCATTGTTGTGGTAGAGATCCCCAAGCCTATTAACTTTAATCTGGTATGAGTGCCATTCTAAGACCAAAAAATTGTAAAATCTCTCTCTTACCTTCTTTAATAAATCTTTGATTTGTTTTAAGTTGTTTCCAAATTCATTTTATTCGGGAAAAACTACTGTTCCCCTATCCTTACCCGTAAGTCCACGAATGCGCAAGGCCTATGCTTGTCGATCCGTTAGATTAGTTAAGCCACCATATTCTCATGAGATATTTTTATCTGGCGGCGGCCACTTATAGAGCTCATCACAGGCTGGCCAACACCATGATGGGGTCAACCGGATGGTTGAAGAATGAGGTTCAACGGGCCAGGCCCGGACCTCTCCTGAAAAATTGGAGGAATGAGACCCGGATTCTTCAGGATAGTAAGCCACAGCTTTACCACATGGCCATCCAGCCCACCTGTCATTCCGTCAGTTCGCGGGTCACACAGTTTGTTCTGTGAAATGTTCTTTATCCGAATTTGTGTTCGTTATCCGAAACTTAAAAATCTTTCGCAAAAGTGTTTGTTATCCGAACACCCACTGTAAATGTTTTTTTTTCTCTTTCA
>AYEL01053398.1:0-17656 GCA_000484575.1 Olivierus martensii
AAAGAATAGCATTTGCGAATTTAATAAGCATACCTGTTCTTTCGCAAATTTCTCCTATTTCCCGCCAAGTATTTTCCTTTAATATAATATCTCTATAGCCATTATAAGATTTATCATATAAAAAAGAACGATCTTTCACACACTAAATGAGAACTTCATCTATTCTTTCTTCCTCCATTTGTAATTCTAAATTAGCAGTGCGCATGTCCAACGCCAGCGTTGGTCTGAAACTTTTAAACATAGTTGAAGTCTCACGGCGCGCACGCTTCAGGGCTCGGCGTTCACTTTGCGGCGTATTAACGCTAGATATGAACAGCCGCACGGCGCAAAAGGGGCGGAGCTATGACGAAAGCGCGCGCAAACGTTAACGCTTGCGCTTGGTGTAAACCGGCCTTAAAAAGGGGCGGAGCTATGACGAAAGCGCGCGCAAACGTTAACGCTTGCGCTTGGTGTAAACCGGCTTTTACTGTTGAGGTTTGGAACGCGCCCATTTATTCGACTACTTGGCGGAAGGCCGATTTGACATAGCCGCGCCGCTTTTCGACGCCTGTGCGCGCGCTCCGTCTTGAATGCCTGCTTACACATGCCTTCCGCGTGTTCCTGTATGAACCTTGCCTTCTTCCCAGGTTGTACTATGCGTGCGCAGTATACCCATAGGTTAGTAATCAGCTTGCCAATCTCTAGCACGCCAAGGCCCACGTAACGTCGCGTTTCTCTTCGTGCTGGCGTCGGCGTCGGTTTTCTTTGTTTTTGGGACATGGCCATCTAGGCCATATTAGTTTCAATTGTCTGCCTCCGTCGGCCGGATTGACCGCGTGGAAACGCTTCAGCTTTCCACTTTAGAAGACCCGGGTTCCAGTCTTCGGTCCCACCTCTTGAAAAAATATTTATCATCGGGTCCGGGCCCAGCCCGTCGATCCCCGTCCTCCACAATCCGGCTGACCCCTCCGCAGGGGTTGGCAGCCTGTGGAAGGGCTTGTTTCGCCCCGCTACATAATATTCTTTCAGAATGGAGTGCGGCGTCATCTGTTGACAAAAAAAAAATTGTCTGCCTCTCGATGTATTTAGCGTATCTGGGCGTTCTTCGCCTCCGGGAATTCAAACACATTCGGAGGATGCAATCGGGACCAAGGAAAGGAACTAGAAAACATAGAGGTAAGCTGGAAATCGGTACTCTTCATAAACGAGTTATAAAACTGAAATTAGGAGTCCGGCGTGTAATCTTATTTGTTGCAAACGGTGCATGCAGTTTGATGATGATTGCCCGGCCTCGCAATAGTACGCGTCCCGTTCCCACCTACTTATGCTGTCTACACGCCTTTATATCTCGTTGACCTTTGATTCTCCCTTTTTCGATCGGTACCATTTTTACCAGGTTTTGCAATGACTACAGTTGTACCGTCTAACCTGAGTAGGTTGGAGTTTCTCTATACTCCGTCTCACTCTCAACTGATAGTGACGTCAGAAAACACGTCATTAACCGGCGAAGTGCTAAAAATGCTAAAAACGTACCACTCCGCTGCCGTTGTTGACGTTGTCGTCTGATCGGTTAGCTGCAGATGCTTTTTTCACATTTATATCTATATTTATATTTTATATAATTTACAATAATTCATTACTTGAATAATAGAAAAATAAACTTTCCTCTTTGCACTTTCCTCTCACGTTATTTCTCGCATTCGAATAAGAAGCCATTTTATCAAATAAGGTAATCTCGTTAACGGACGATCGCTAGATCTATATTTCTATCCGGTGATTGTCACCAGTACATTACTGAAATTATTTACAACTATAAAAAAGTATTAAAAACTATGTACTTGATATGAAATTAAAACCTACTGCAAAGGAAATAATTCTGCGATTTATTTTTTGAAGCGGATAGTTACAACCAAAGATCGCGTAACGTCACTATCAGTTGAGAGTGAGACGGAGTATAGTGTAAATGATACGAATTCTCTACGGAGCGAAATAGGCCCTCTATCGTACACTGTGTAACATCGAGGTGGTAAAGTTAGCAGACAAACGCGCGGCAAATACTCGCACAAAAGGAACGATTTGAAGTGATTGGGCGCCATCGTCACTCTATGCGCCCTGTCACGGTGCGAGCGCCGTTGATTGCATCCGCCACATCCGCGTCTGCCGTTAATTCGTCCGACGTCATAGATTCGCCGTCCAATCAGAGGCGTGCTGTAGCTCATCTAGAATCCATCGTTGCTAGAATCTTACCGATTGAGATTAATTCACGTATTTTTTTGATGCTCTTCGTTCGAGACTTCAACTATCGTTTCACGTATTTTGATGTAAAGTTTTCGTGCATCGTACAGTTGTATAAATTTCGTAAATGCCACGAAAAAGGAGGAGCTCTTTAGGTAAATTAACTCCCGCTGCTAAAAGATTGCGTTTAATTCGAAAAAATGAAACGTTAGAAGATCGAACAAATCGACTGAATTCTAATAAAGAAAGAGGGAGACAAAGAAGGGAACATTTGAAAAAAAACAAACTTCAAATGGAAAACGTATCAATACGGGAAAAATTTTCACAATCTATTGAAGAAAATCCTGAATGTCATCTAAAAGATTATAATTTAAACAAGTGCTCAGTCAAAAAACTTAAAAATCCAAAAAATAAACAAATATATCCATTGGTAAGCAGCATTTATTGAAAGTTGAACAATTAATTAAAATTACTTTATAGTTTTAAACCTTTAAAATAATACTATGAACTGCTTGGGTCTGCTAGTAATTTATAAAATCATATACAGTAGGCCTATATTTCATTAATGAAATAAAAACTGCTGTCTACATTTTAAACATTAATTTATTTTTTTCATTACATTTATTTACATTTATTTATTTTTCATTATTATAACTTGGTTAATATAATAAGCCAACTATAATATTATAATTAAAATAAATAAATAAAATATTTTCTAAATTATTTGAAACTTTGACTTGAGTTTTATGGAAATAACGAAAACAAAAATATTTTAAAAATAGTAATAAATTAAAAAACATGTTTAATTCTGAACTGAGCATTCTTATCCATTAGAAACAGTAGCACAGTTCTTATAGCTTTTCTGGGGCTTATAAAAATGTTCTAGACTGACAATATTTTAATAGCTTGAAAATGAAAACTTGTAAAAAACAATGTTGAATACAGAATTTTTTATGATTTACAAAGATCTTAATCTTTAAATCTTGAACTGATGATGCTATGTTCTTAACTTCATATTTTAAGTCAATGACAACATTATAAGATAATAGTTATAGCCAAAATATCTGAGATAATTAGTATTCACAATTATTTTTACAGTTTAATGGATATAATAAAATGAAGAACCAGCAAATACAGATGAAATGTTTTGAACATAATGTTTTCTTGTTGTTTCAAGTTTGAGGAATGTTTAATTTTTTATTATAGAATAGTTAGATAACATAATAAAGGTAGGTTATATATTAATTAGAAATGCTTTATATCTAAAAAGGGAGAAAAAGTTACTGTTAATTAAACAGAAAGTAAACAAAAATTGCTGCCATTGATCACACTTTAGGAATTTAAACTGAAAAACCAAAATTTTAATTAAAACAGATTTTGGTAAAAAATTTACTTTGTTCCAAAGCAATTGAACACGTCACTGCTGACTCCTAGATTCTTGATTGACTTCCAACAGATATTACATTGTGTCACATCCAGCAGCATAGTGTAGTGGATATAGCAGGTTTTTTAATGAATATATATGTGCATGAATTGCGATAAACTATTTTTTTCATTTCTATTGTTAAGTGAATTAATTAATTAATAATGAATCGTAAATTACTCCATGCTTATACATATGTCCATATAAAGCTGTGGTAGGGCCAATTAATTATAATATTCAACCAGTATACACCATTATGGTCTTATCAGTTATAAAAATATTTAAAGACTTCCATACCTATTGTTAAATAAATACAATATTTATTCTAACAATTTATGTTTCAGCTTATATCAACTGATAAGAAATTTATAACATTTTTTTAGTTAACTCAGAATGACGGATTTAAGTTAATATTTAATGAACTTAAATATGCTTAAAATGCTTAAATTAAAAATAAAAATTAGTTAAATAATTACTGAAATAATTTATTTCTTTACAGAAAAATAATATATTTGAAGAATCATCTGAAAAGATATCTAATATTGCTTCAAAGAAAGTTGAGAACAGTTGCAAAACAATAAATTTAATGGAGAATTCTACTTGTGAAGAAGTAAAATTTGATTCACTTTTATTAACAGAAAATGATGCATTTATCCCTAATAATTTAAATAGTAAGCAAGAACCTGTATCTGCAAATGAAAACGTTAATATGGATTTAATAATGGAATGCAGTGAAGAACAATTAACTCCAACAGAATTAAATGCTTATAAACAAATTGAACAGAATGATGATAGTATCATGAAAAAATTACTTCATTCATCAACAGAGAGACAAAAATATCCATCAGTACAGAATATTTCCTCACTTAAAGATTGTACTCCAAATGAAATTTCAAATTTGTCAAATATAAATATTCCATTAAACTCTAATGATAGTAATGTTTCTCCACTGGCAACAAGTTCAAATTCATCTACTTTAAATAAAACTTTTATTATTACTCCTTTAACTACTCCAGTTATGCCTTTTATTAAACCGTCAACAAATCCGACAGTAAACAGTTCCAAAGTGCCTACAAGTGGACTTATTACAACAAATATGATTATTGGGACAAATACATTTACAAATGCTGTTTCAAAAATGCCAATTATCTATATACCAAACAAACTACTTGATATGAAACAATTACCTACTGTGATAACTAAAGTGGAAAAACCAGTTCAGTTAGTTCAAACTCCATCTCATTCTCAACTACCATTCCTTCTTCCTGCCGTAAGTATTAAGTCTTTTATAATTAACTAAGTAATATCTTTTTGGCCCTTTCCATTTCTAAATGGAATAACAGAATGTGTCTGTCCATCTGTCCTTAGTATGATAAATAATCATCATCATATTTTGATGAAATTTGCATATGGTATTAGGATCCATTGAAAATGATTATGTCTGTCCATTTGTCCTTAGTATGATAATCATCATCATATTTTGATGAAATTTGCATATGGTATTAGGATCCATTGAAAATGATCAATATAAATCCAATATTATTGAGCTACTAAAAGAATATAAGATATTTATATATTTTGAAGCAATATCTTGTGTAAATATTACCTTATCTAAATGAAATTTATATATATTTTGGGACCTAGGGAATCAAGCCTGTGCAAATGACCAACATTGGATCATATGTGACTTGGTCTCTGCTCTCAAAATGATAAAGACTGGTTTATAGTCCAACTGCAGCAACACGTTACGGTAGCTGCGTTCGTGCAGTTTCATTTAATTTCAGCGTTTGGTGCCAGAATGTAACCATACAATGTCACAACGCTAGAAATAATAAACAACGTTCCCATCATTCTCATTTTTATGCATGCTCCATAGCAGCGTCCATCTTTACGAAGATGGACGCTGTTTCGAAATGAAATATATCGCTTATATTATTAATGAGAAGATTCTTTACGAAGATGGACGCTGTTTCAAAATGAAATATATCGCTTATATTATTAATGAGAAGATTGAAGAAAAGAATAAACGACTATATGTTCATTCAATATTTAATAGAAGAAAAGAATAAGGTGCTTATCATAATCTCGTACAAGAATAACAGCTGATCCTCTATTTTCGACTGTGCAAGGTATTCTGGTCTAGCGAGAGAACTTCTAAGTAGAGGAAATTTTAATCTTAACATTTGACGCTGGTGCCAAGCTGTGCTAAGTTTGATGTTGATAGAATTTTGACTGTAAACCATGATGTTAACGTCGAACGTCCAACGACTGCTAGTGACCTTGAAATGGCATGCTGCAGTTGGACTATAAACCAGCCTTAACTCATATAAATATCAGAATAAATCCACATCGAACGTCCAACGACTGCTAGTGACCTTGAAACGGCATGCTGCAGTTGGACTATAAACCAGCCTTAACTCATATAAATATCAGAATAAATCAATTCATTTATTATTGCATAACAAATGAATTGATTTTGATCATTTTTAGCATATTTGATCCTCTAATAGATCTGAAAAATATATATAAATTTCATTCAGAGTTGATAATATTTGCATAAAATATTGTTTTGATAGCAGACATCCAGTCATATATAATCTATTACTGATCATTTTTAATAGTTTTTTCCTCTTATTATGTTCCTATAATGTATACAGGCAGTTCCATAGTTACATAACTATGGAACAGCCCCAGCAGCATTCAATTCTGAACACTTTAAAAATTTCATCAAAATTGGATGAATAGTTCACCCAAAAATGAAACAAAAAAATTTTTACATGCAAAGGGTTGACACTTATTTCTGATATGTAAATAACAAACCAACATGATGATGGATGAAGTTCCTCACAGCCTTTAGAATGTCAATAGAAATCTCTGTATAAGCAGTAATGATGCAGTCTTGAAGACCCTCTACTGTTGTTATGCAAGAATGAAAGTTGTTATGGCTTCATAAGTTGCTGCTGTTTTGTGGTGACCTGATTTTGGATGTTTTGAGAAATTGACATATGATAGATCTAAGTATTCATCTGAGAGATGTCTTTCCTGATAAAGTCAAGCTGCATCAGCAATATTCACATTAGCTACACCATATCATATGATCATGGAAGTCATTTCATTAAGTGTGTATTCATCCATTATACTGCACATGTACATTGAATTTTGCATGTGTGAATGTGGCTTTTTATGCCAATTGAACAGGAAGATGACAGTGTGGTAGAAACCTCCAGAAATTTCTAGAACCAGATGTGGAAGGGCAAGTCACATGATTTGTAGGTAAAAGTATTTTTATTTTTGAGCAAACTATTTGTCCAATTTTGATTTTTTTTTAGTGTATTCAGAATTGGAAATTTTTCTCTGTGTGTTGCAATTTATGAGATGGATTTGCAAGTGTCCTCATTTGCATAATCAGTCAGCTAGATGAATGCCAGGAAGATGACAGTGTGGTAGAAACCTCCAGAAATTTCTAGAACCAGATGTGGAAGGGCAAGTCACATGATTTGTAGGTAAAAGTATATTTATTTTTGAGCAAACTATTTGTCCAATTTTGATTTTTTTTAGTGTATTCAGAATTGGAAATTTTTCTCTGTGTGTTGCAATTTATGAGATGGATTTGCAAGTGTCCTCATTTGCATAATCAGTCAGCTAGATGAATGCATGGTAAAGCTGTGGGTTACCACCCTGGAGGATCTGGATCCTACACCTCCAGTTTTTCAGGAGGGGTCAGGGCTGAGCTTGTTGAACCCCATCCTTCAACTCTCTGGTTGACTTCATTATGGATGTTGACCAGCCTATGATGGACTCTATAAGTGGCTGATACCAGGTACAGTATATCCCTCGAAAAATATGGTGGCTTAACCTACCTAATCTTGCAAAGTTGTGTATTTTAACGAATATCAATAATATTAATTCTAATTAAATCTAACGGTTCTAACAACTCTGTAATCTAGAGTTTGGCCTGAGCTCAGGTCTTCTTCTAAACTCTAATTTAAAAATAATTAACTTCAAAACAATCTAACAACAATTAACGTTTAATCAGCAAAACAAAACCGGAAATTGGAACTTACAATTAAAAGTACCGATTAAGTGTTAGAAATAGAAATCAGCAAAACAAAACCGGAAATTGGAACTTACAACTAAAAGTACCGATTAAGTGTTAGAAATAGAACGAACAACGATGTTAGAAACTTATACTAATAATGCACTGGCAGCAAAGGTCACTAGGCTTCTAAAACGTAATAATTTACCGGATTTTATTTGTACGGAAAAGATTGTCAACCCAGCATGCCCTCGTATATTTGCGTACATTAAGACACATAAAGACCCTGTGTCAGCTCGACCGATTGTAGAAAAAATGCGTTCACCAACATATAATATTGAGAAATGGCTGGCTAAATGGTGCCACAACTTTTTAACACCGTACTCTCTTAGTATATACTCTTCCACTGAATTTTTAAGCAGATTAAGGTAGCTCCGCCCATCCTCTAATAGTGTTATGACAGTATTAGACTTTGAATCACTATATCCTTCTCTCAATCTTAACGCCACCTGCCTTTTGCTTTATAGGTTTTTGATTGAATACACCCCTACTGAGTACCAGGACCACGCACTTCTTCGTGAAATCGCGTATATAATCTGCCATGAATCCTTCTTCGAGTATGATGGTATATTTTATAGGCAGCTCTAAGGGGTACCCATAGGAAGCCCTATGACAGGAATCCTCGCTGAATTAGTAATTAGGGAAGTAGATAAGTAAATAAAACAGCACTAAAAAGCAAGTATAAGTTTACCAATTAAAAACTTATACTTGCTTTTTAGTGCTGTTTTATTTACTTATTTAAGAAACTAAGCAAGTAGTTTACTTTATTAGGGAAGTAGAGTCGCAGTTAAGCATAAATCTTTTTAATGATATTTTATTATACTGTAGATATATTGATGATATCTTTATTCTTTGGCAGAACAATCATAGAGCAGTTGACATTATACAACAACTTTCCAAAAAAGAGTATGGGCTTACATTAAAGCTTACACAGGTTAGTCAGAGTCATGTGAATTTTCTAGATATTAATATTGTTGCTTCAAACGGAACCTTCGGTACAACTGTTTATGTTAAACCTACTGCGGCTCCGGTTATCATACCGAAATGGTCCTTTGACCCCTGGGCATTTAAGAAAGCTGCTTTCACTTCCTATTTTAACAGATGTCTCTCACATTGTAGCGATAATACCTTCCTTAAAGCAGAGCTAAATAGAATCTTTGCTATAGGCCGTAAACATGGATACAGCAACAAATTTATGTGGAATCTATATCGGAAGCTGAAAGCTAATTTTTTGAAGCACTTAGCTCCCTCAAGCCAACCTGTTTCTTCCTCTACTACTATGCATGCTCTTGACACATCCTACCGACATCCTATACCGTATAGACTCCACCCTAGTAATGCCATTAAATCTACTTTTAAGTTGACAAAGAAAGCCCGTACTTTTAAGAGGGCCCCCACTATTTTCAACCTGCTTAGGAATGATAAATCCAAAAGGTCTAATGACTATAGAACAGGTGTGTATAAAATTCCCATACAAAATGTGGAAGACAACAGATTAGAAGCGTACATAGGAGCCACAGCCCGAAATTTTAGAGACAGGTTAGCAGAGCACAAGGAAGATATATCTAAGGGTAACCTTAACACCGCCTTAGCTCAAAGAGTCTATGAGAAAGATACAGAAGTCCTTTGGAGAGATGCGAAAGTTATAAAAAACGTGCAAGATCGGAAAATGCTGCCAATAGTAGAAAAAATAGAAATTCTGAAGAATGGCCAGACGAGTAATATTATTAATATCAGACAAGCCGATGGACTTAGAACGGCATGGAAATATGCATTACATAAAAGTGGTTAATGAGTCTTATTGATCCTCCAGGCTCCCAATGAAATAGTCTGATGTAATTGAACTGTTTTAATGTTATTTATATTTATTCATTTTACACTTTGTGTTTACTTTATATTTAAATGTTAAATTTTTTAAAAAACGTTCCTTTGTTCTATGTTATATGCATTCAATTCAATTCAATGCAACTGATGATATTGATGATATCGAAAACGTTTTTGTTCTTGTTCTACAATAAACTACGATGTTTTTCCACTGCTTAATGTGCTGTTATTTTAAACTTAGTTAATAGAAGTAAAGCAGTTTTATTAGTTTTATTATTTTATCTTTGTATTATACTAATAAATTGAATTTTTCAAAAACAAGTTAGATAATAAAAAAATATAAATTTATTAGACTAAACATTTACAAAAGTGTTAATAAATGCTTTATTGAAACTATAATAAAGCAACAATCAATAAACCAACAAAACTTGTTTAATCCAATTACAATGTCAACAATCAATTATTCACAAAAAAGAAACCTTAAATACTACTAAACTCTAGTACCTCCACCATGATACAAACTTCAAACAATCGGCGATCTTTACAAGAAACTCAAATGTCACTTAGCCAACCTTACGTTGATACAACACCTCATTTTGTGATTGGTTGCGTAGGCTTTTATATCCGAGTGATATAGTGTCCCATGTTTCTTCATTTACATAAATATGCATAACAACATCAATTTGATTAGCTTACAGAATAATTCATTCATGTCATCCTCTTTACAATGTCGCGTCACAATATCAGATTTATTAGCTTACAGAGTAATCAATTCATGTCATCCTCTTTACAATTTTATTTATATTCCGAACATATTATCGATATGGATCATTCTTACATTCGCATGTCAGATCAGTGGTAAAATTAGTCAGATAAGATGACGTCATTAGCTGGGACAGCTCTTCCGGAGGATGGTTCCCGATTTTGTAACGTGATTGCTAACTATTACGACAGAGAATGTGAAAGTAAGTCATCTCTTAAAATAAAATATAACATGTTAGATAATAACGATAAATAATAAAAGTGCATAATAAAATAAAGCAGGACAGGTCAGAGTTAATTTCCTCACACTCTAACTATTTGCATAATCAGTTCATTTGAAGGTCATCATCAGATAGCTCACTCATGACTTCCTATTTGTTGGCATTAACAGATTTTTAAAATCTCTCATATTTATCAAATTATTTGGATTGGTACAGACTTTTCTTTCTTTTTTTTTGGGGTTCAAGAAAAGTCTATACAGTATATATATGATTAATACAGACATTATTATATATGATTACAGACATTTGCCCTGTTAATATGAATAATGACAAACAAAATTGGGCATTGTAAATTTCACATTGTTTATCATATTTTATCACATTGATGGCTAAATGTAAATACAGTATTGCTATTATATGGCTGAATAAAGTTGCAAAGTCGTGGGTTAGAACCGAATATCAATAACACTATTACTAATTAAGCCTAACGGTTAGCGACTCTGCAAATTCCAGAGTTCTACCTGAGCTCAGGTCTTTTTCTAAGTTCTGATTTAACTATAAAACAATCTAACAATAACGTAACGTCTAACTGACGAAACGAACCGGAAATCGAAACTTAAACTAGAAGTGCCGATTAAGTGTTAGAACAAGAACAAACAACGATGTTAGAAACTTACGCTAATAAATTGAATAAATTCTCAAACAAGTTAGATAATAAAAAATATAAATTTATTAGACTCAAAACAACTTACAAAAGTGTGATAAATGCTTTATTGAAACTATAATAAAGCAACAGTAAATTAATCAACAAAACTTGTTTAATTCAACTGAAATATCAACAATCAATTATTCACAAAGGAAACGAACCTTAAATACTACTTAATTCTACTACCTCCACTACCGATACAAACTTCAAATAATCGTCGATCCTTACAAGAAACTCAAATATCACTTTCGCCAATTTTACGTCAAGACAACACCTCTGGTTATCAAACAACACCTCAAAAAACTTGTCGATTGCTTCAATCTTTTATACGGGTGACTTACAGTCCCGCACTTCTCTGATTTGCATACTTAGAAGTAACAAGTTTTAAAGTTGTTAGCTTACAGAGAATTCCATTTAGTCATCCTCTACAATTAATTTATCTACCAAACAATACTTTGATACGGATCATTCTTACATCCGCATATCGGACCAGTGGTAATATTATTTAGATAAGATGACGTCATTAACCGGGATAGCTCTTCCGGAGGATGGTTTCTGATTCCGTATCACGTGATTGCTAACGACGGAGATGGAGAACGTGGGAATTAAGTAACTTTTAAACTAAAATATAAGGAGAACATGGGAAGTAAGTTAACTTTTAAACTAAAATATAATACGTTCGAATATTAGAAAATAACACTAAATAATAAAGTGCATAAAAAAACAAAAATAGGATAGGTCAAAGTTAACTTCCTCACAAAGTGATAATGATGATAAATTTTTTTGTCAGCATTAAAAGTGGTAGGTGTTGGAGAGGGGGAGTAATCATCCAACAGATGTTAGCTAACCAATATTTTTAATTTAGATATTAATCAGTATTTAATTTTTAGTATATAGTAACAAAAATTACATTTTGAAGTGCCTTTTAAGTTGATTTTTATGATTTTATCATAATGTTGACAGAATTATAAAATTTTATTAATGATATATTTTATTAACATTTAATTAAGACAGTTAATAATACTTACATTTCAAAAATATTCTAGTTTGCGAAATTTTCACAAATTATTATAAGCTGTATGCAAAAGAATTGCCAAAATAAACTTATTTTAATACAGTAATTAATCTGATTATTATATAGTATCTGTTGATTTACTAACCCTTATCATTCTGAGATCACATATGACTGGACTTGCTGTTTTTCTTCCTGCTGTCCGTAATCAAGTGTGCTTTTCCAGAGTTTAATTTCCTTATTTTTAGTTATATTGAAAAATAATTTTTAAAATATCAGATTTTCATGTTGTTCATTTTTTTATCATAATAACCAAAATTTTGCTAAAATGTGAATTTTTAAATAAATTTTTTAAATAATTCTTTATTCCAATTTAATCAGATTCATCTAATAAAGCATCAACTTCGGACCACCAAAAATTCAAGAATCTCTTGTCCAAATTTATCTGAGTTGTTATATCAAGTTCCATGTCTGCTTCTTTTGTTTATTTTATTTTTCAGATAAATTGATCCAATAAATTATAATTTTAGAAAAGTTTGGTCCTTGTAAATAATATGATTTTAGTATTTTTTCACACAAAAGTTCAATAAATTAATTTTGTTTAAAAATTTATAAATTTTAATTTATCAAAGAAAGAAAGCAACCAATCCCACACTTGATGATCTATGCAAAAGTCAGTGTTGTAGATTATGGCGGGAAATACTCAGCTGATTATGATGTCACAATGATCATCTGTTTACATTAGTTATATTTTAAAATATAACAAAAAAATTTAAATAATAATGTAATTTTTGTGTTATCTGTAGTCAAACTAAGGGCAGATCTGTGACAACATATCCTTTTTATTTGAAAATGTTAATATTACTATATTTTTAATTATTTTTGGAATATTTAATGACTTAGAATGACTAAACCAGTAGTTCTTAAATTTTTCAGAGTCATGGAGCACTTTTGATTATAAAGAAAATTTACAGAACATTATATCCCTAAAGTCATAAAACAAACAACAAAAATATGCATGAACATATATTTTACTAAAAATTATACATTACACATTAAATAACAGTAAAAAGAAACATTAATTAAAAACATATATTTTTAAAAACTGTAAGTAACTCTCTTAGAAAAATGGAACATTTTTAAATCAAGTTTAATGCCATACCTCTTAAAAACTGTAACTAACTCTCTTAGAAAAATGGAACATTTTTAAATCAAGTTTAATGCCATACCTGAACTAATTGTTATTTGCATATTTGAGCAATATCAGGTCTAATATCTGATAAAGCTGTCCTCATTTCATTATCAATATTCCTAAATCTTTCACATTTTTTACTTTTCATGTTCATTAATGTTGAAATGCATAGCTCACACAAATGTGATGTCAAAAAGTGTAGCAAAATCTTAAGTGTTTTTGTGGGTAAGCCTGCTTAATTAATAGCTTATTCGAAAATCAAGTTGAATCTTATCTACATTATAAAATGCGTACTGAGTAGTATGCTAAGCTCATTCAAGTAGGCCTCGCTTTCATAATTTTGCAGAACACCGGTTAAGAATCATTGGACTAAACACAGAGAAATAATTCGCTATATGCCATTTTTAAACTTCACTAAAGCAAATTTTGAATAAAAAACTGTAAAATGTAATAATTTATCAAAAATCAGTTCTAAATGTGATGTATAAATGGCATGGTGATTGCTACGTATACAAATTATAGCAATATTTATTAATAAAAATAAATTTTCAAGAAAGTCAACTTTCTTGTACATATTAATACTTCTTATAAAATAAAAAGCATTTTGGGGCTTGTGCCAGGACTGCTGGTGAACTACAGGCATTAGGCCTTAGAGCGGTAAACAGCGTACATGGTAGAGATATGCAATGAGACTGTTCAGTTAGCTCAGACAGAGACAATGTTGTAGGAAATTTCAACAGCTTCTTTTATTCATCAGAGAGATTCCTATTTTACAATTGTTATTAAAACTCCCGACAAAATGAGAGAGATATCTGTAAGATATGTAAAATCTTCAAGCAGTTGAGGAAATTCGCAATTTGTCAGTTCAGGGGCGAATTCTTGGCTCTCACACATTTATCATATATTATTTTAAGAAAATAAGAAGAAAAATGTCTAATAAGCAATTATTTTAATTATTTGTATAATAGAGTATCGTATTCATTTGCTAGGAGAGTGACTACGATTGTTTGTTCAAGTTGTATCAGATTAGGCTTAGTGATATCAAATTACAATATAAATTGTCTTCGTGTATTCATTTGCTAGGAGAGTGACTACGATTGCTTGTTCAAGTTGTATCAGATTAGGCTTAGTGATATCAAATTACAATATAAATTGTCTTCATTAGTTGGAAAAATTGTTTAGAATTATCAAATATTTGGTTTTATTAGATGCAGAATATCATCAGGAGTATAAGTATATAAAAATTTTTCTTATATGATGTGGAAATTATTAATAATTTGACAAAATATATAATAATTACATGTGCAAATTTAGTCTACTAAATTTCATAATTTTTTTATTTTGATTCCTAATCCAAAATTAAAACATGATATCAGAATACAGTATGTTGCTGACAAATTCTAATGTTTTTGTGCCAAAAAATAAAAATACAAAAAAGTTAAGGTGAAAAATCAAAAGTATATAATTATTAGAAAAAGAGGCATATAGCTTAACAGGAAATACAGTGAAACCCCGATTTTGAAACTTTTCAGGGACCGGCCCGAACATTTTATTAAGAATATTAATAAAATGGTAAATACAGTGAAACCCCAATTTTGAAACTTTTCGGGGACCGGCCCGAAAATTACAGTGAAACCCCGATTTTGAAACTTTTCGGGGACCGGCCTGAAAAGTCGGAACGGGGAAACACACGAAGCCGGAAACTCTGATGACGTCATAATAAAAAAGTTATATAATTAAAACGTAGGAAGAGGGAAAGTTTTACATTGCACAAGTATAGGAAAATCTTTGGACTCCTGAAACAAAATTTTACATTGCAAGTATAGGAAAATGCTCAGACTTCCGAAAATAGACATTAAAGCGGGAAAGTCAAGGGAAAGTTTTACATTGCATGTATAAGAAAATGCTCGGACTTCCGAAAATAGACGTTTAAAGCGGGAAAGTCGTACAATACGGGAATGTACGAGCGGGGTTTCACTGTAAAAGAAAAAACAAAGGAGCACTAAAGGTTAAAGATTTTTTGTAATTAATCAGACATAGATATAGTAAAGCATTGAATATGTGGAATAATTGTTACTAGGGTGTCTGAACAATCAATGTTTTACTATAATATGATTAAATTTTTCTGACATTTTAAAAGCATATTATTTTATTAATATGTCCCATATAATAAGAACGTGTTCTTAAAATACTTAATTCACAAAAATAAATATTTCTTAATGAGAAAAGTTTTTTTAAATCAAATTGCCCAAAGGGAATGCAGCAATGCAGCTTTATTCATAATGTTTGGTCAGTTTAATAAATTAAACAATATTTATCAAACTGCAAGGCCATTTCAATTACTATTCATAATGAGTGGACATTATAAATAATGATCTATTAGTCACTTGGCCAATAACATCACACACACACACACACACACACACACATCTACACACACACACGCACACACATCTACACACACACATGCACACACACCCCTACCTACACACATACACACTGTATACAATATATATTACATATTGAATATAGATATCTACATGCACACACATCTACACACACACACACGCACACACACCTACATATCTACATGCACACACACCCCTACCTACACACATACACACTGTATACAATATATATTACATATTGAATTATAGTACAGTGGTGCCTCGCAATTCGACACTAATCCATTGCCGTGAAGTAATGTCGAATTGCAGGACAATATTTCCCATATAAGACTATGTAAAATAGATTAATTCATTATCAGTCCCCATTCTACTCCTCTAACAAGTGAGGTGAGAGAAGATACAATATATTATTTCCTTTATTATATGTGTTTTACTATTGTATAGCAAACTAAGTTAAAAAATACACAACACACAATTTATTAGCCCTTGGATGTTAAAATGAAGTCTTCCAGCAGACACCCTGGTACCCATAATCTCTTCTTTCTGTTGCAAAACATTGCCACAGTTGTCATCTGAATGCCATACTCGAGTTACATTTTAATTGTTCTACCTTTCTGTATTTTATTTACAGTTTTTTTCTTCATCTCTTTGCTCAATCTAGTGTTCTTTTCAGAATTATTCCTGGTCAGTTCTCTCTGAACACATCCTTACATTTCACTCAAAAAAAATAATAATAATTACAAATTCTTTACTTTCTGAAAAATGTAGAATTGAAAATTAACACAAACAACACGTTTCACAGGGCCACCGAGAGGGGGTGACATCCGTGACTTTTGTCACGGGCCCGGCATCGAAAAGGGCCCGACTGTCGGGCTCTGACGTGTAATATAACGTGTCTGATAGTTTGCAGCCCACCACTAGAGCGCACTGTCTATCACCCAAACAAGCACCCAAAGCAGTCATGCCAAAATAAACTATTTTATTTAAACATGGTATGTAATGTATCGAATTTTGAATTTATTGTACCCTTTTTTCAAATAAATATTTAATGTTTTATATGACTTTTATTAAACCAAAGAGATGCCCTTTTTTAAGGGGGGCCCAGACCACAGACTTGTCACAGGCCCGAAAATTTCCCTCAGCGGCCTTGATGGGCAAACACCAAAGTAGCCCAAAAAGAACTGACAAATAGCAAATGAATAGGGCAAACACCAAAGTAGCCCAAAAAGAACTGACAAATAGCAAATGGCTGGCAAACACCAAAGTAGCCCAAAAAGAACTGACAAATAGCAAATGACTCAGCAAACACTAAAGTAGCCCAAAAAGAACTGACAAATAGCGAATGACATCACCAGAATTCCATGCATGTGCATGTGCCAATCTGCGAAACTCAAATGTCGAATTACGAGGCACCACTGTATATATTGCATTCATTAATAGTATTTTATAATATATTATTAATGATAGCATTATTTATGATAATATGATTAACAATATCAGAATTTATGTAAGTCACATTTACATAATTTAGGTTAGTACTTGTACTTTCATATATGATTTTCTTTTATTGAATTACAAACTCATATGTTACAATCTTTTTATGTTTGAAGAAGCTAGAAATAGCTTGAATGTCTCAGAATAGCTAAGCTTTTATAAAATCAATTAATTAAAATATTCTAATTCTTTGATCCTCTCTTTGTGAATTAAATAGTAAATATAAATTTTTAATTGAATTAAGATAAAACATTTAAGAATAAACAAGTTTAAATATATTTATTATTAATAAATATTTAAAAAT